>JAVQKG010136790.1:0-15326 GCA_036025885.1 Hypseleotris bucephala | reverse complement strand
GCTGTGAAATGAACCTTGTCATTAATAAAAATGACCAAAATCAACATTTGTGTTTTTTTCAGGAGGATATTTCTCATAAAAATCCAATATAGTTGATACAGAATTCTGGCCCCTGACCCCCATCTGCAGGAGTGACATCATCACATTCTAGAACTTGAAACCCAGCAATTGGCAAACATTGGTAATCTATATCATCACTGTACTAATACTGGTTCTAATGAATACACTTCCATTTTTCTGAAGAGCAAAAGCATCTAGTTTAGTTCATAGTTGTATCTTCCCTTCTTATAGAGCTTCTATAAACATCTTTGTGAAGGTGGAACAGTAAGTGCCTGTTCCGGTGTGGATAGCACTTTGACTAACATCCAGCAACTTGTGAATTGTGCTCTGATTGAATGACTGCACAATGTACCACTGACTAGTCTATCCTTTAATAACAAATGATGTTGATGACTATGTAGTAAATGAAGGAAAATGAGAAACTGCTAGACAATGGTCAGATTACGCGTATACTCTGGATTAATGTAATTGTATATTGTAATGCCCATATCACTCTACTATATCTATTTCTTTGTCATTTTCTGTCAGCACTGCCTCACTGCTCTGTCTTCTCTCTTCCCATCTTCGTTTGAGTTCAGCCTAAATCCATTGTTTGATGTGGCCTTTTCATCGGCTGCAGGAAGGCTTTGGAGGAGGCTGAGGAGGGGAGTTCACTTGAGGATGGAGCAGAGAAATCTCCGAGACACAGAGAGGTCCAGAAGCAACAGGCTGCTGTGGACGTGATTCAGTGATGCAGTAAAAACAAGGTCAGACATTCTTCGGTTTTCTACGTAGTGTGTGTGGTTGTCAAAAAATGCAGATATTGACAAAATGCTTCTTTCTTTTCATTTCTCTCTGTCACCGCAGCAAGGTTTTAACACAAACATCAATGCGGTTCATTCTTCAGCTTTCAAAACACACAAGACTTAAAACCAAAGACCTTTAAGAGCTCAGGAAAAGACTTACTGCTTCCACACCCTAATGTTAATGTAGTAGTTTGTGCCATTTTACGAATTGATCTAATTTAGACGCATATTCTTAACATTGGCTTTGTTTAGCACTACCAACATTCTGCCTACAATAATAAATAATTGTAAATATATCAGATCTTTGGATATCCTAAATCACTAGCACAAGATTTAAACAATGACTGATTTTGTGACATTAGCTGAACTGAATTTAAATTAGGGGTGTACATATGGAAAATAAGCTTGTATCGTGATATGAAGTTATGACGATCTGTTAATCTGGGAGAATCGATGAATCGCGCGAAGTGCATTCATTTTTGCTCTGTTCTTCACTGTCATTAGTACTGCAACAATGAAAAAAATAGTTCTTAGTATTATAATGAACATTGGATTGAATGTACTTTGAATTTGTTGTTAAAAAGATTTATGAAGTAGTCTGTTTAATACAAAAAATGAAATCAATGAACCATTTTCTCTTTTTTAACCATATTGCCCACCCTTATTTAAAAATACACTTACATACACCATTTAAACGTTATAGTTTCCTAAGGTATTTGAACAATGACTTTTTATTCACTGTAGAGTAAAGTGGTTTCCTGCTGTGAAACATAGGCATGGTGTATATAAGGTGGATATTTGCTGAGATCAAAGTGTGGTCATTTGACATTTATTTAGGCTGTGGATGTGGATGAAGCGAGCTGCGACCGCGTGACTCTTAAACTGCTGCATGAATCTCTTCATCTGGGCTGACATTTGATCCACCTTTATACGAGCAGCACAGGTCAAGAAGTTACTATCCCCGCAATGGATGGAGCGCCCAGAAAATTAGTCTGAAGAAAGCATAGGTGTGTCAAAGAAACAGAAAAAACATGCTTTTAGCCTGTTGCTCATTTTTTTCTTGGGAGTCATGATTGTGTTGTTACAAAGAAGCAGAAGAAAAGATGTGTGTGTCTGTCTTTAGTATCTGACACAATGATAATACAGGCTGGCTTCACTATCTCTACCAAACAAGGCCTGTTAGCATAAAGGAGTTTAATGCAAATACGGCAAAGCACAAGAAGCCCAGAAGGTCACAGACAAGAGCTGTGTAAATAGAGTTTCTACTCAGTCTATGTGACAAAGGGCCAATTTAGTCCCCTTTATGTGTATGCACTGACAAAACAATGCAATCCCTCTAATAGTTTGGGAGAAATACTATATTCATAATGATGATCAATTGGATATTAATGATGGACAGAAATACAGCTAACTATATGCTTATTAAGTGTCTCAAATGTTGCGTTTTAATGCGTAATGCGCACCAGTCTCTACATATATGTATCATGTACATGCTCAGGTCGACACTTAATGCTATATGCCCTCTGCATGTCATACACTTATCAGAATACAAACATGCAGATTATTGTCTTATTTCCATTTCAATGCACCAGACCTGACACATACAAGGCAACTAAAGAGCAGCTCAGTACTCACACTTTCACATGCGCTGATTGCTAACTATTCACATTCTCTTGTATTAGGCAGGAGTATGTTGGAAAGGGCTGGCTGAGGAGCATGCAGTATTGTTCGTGCTTTGATTGAATTTAAAATAAGCCTTTCAGCCCACACAAAATGCAGACAATTATCTTATTTGTGCATGCAGATTTTTTGTGCGTCGTCTTATTCGTCATTTCTTATGAATTGCTACTCTTGTCTGGAGTTATAATGATCCCTCTTTTACACTCCAAGGTTGAAGCAGACTTTGCGCGTAGCACGAGCAAGCGTTTCCTCATCCACCTGCACACTGTGAGTAACTGTCAGCATGTCGCCATCTGCTGCACTGTTTTACGCTGTTTGCATTGTGTTGTTGAGGTCGGGATATTTAGAGTCTGCGTCGTCGTAAGCTCATTTTTGCACGTTTCTCTAAAAGTGTGAAGTCTGGTCCTGGTCCTGGGTGTGAAGCATGGCATGCTTTAACGACTTGGTTTTGAACTGTGTGTGCCAGTGTCCAGCTTCATGCATGTCCTAACTTTAAGATGGTGCGTGTACTCTGCATGTACTGTAAGTGTGTGCTCATAATCCAAGGCCATTCAATAGCACCGCATGGATCCATCCCATATCCCGGTCGCCATAGTTACCGGGGCCACTTATCGCAGAAGGTCCCGGCAGATCAAACAGGTGTGCTTCCTGGCTACGACTGTTGCTAAGAACCTTTGTTGCAGACAACACACAGGTGCTTGTCACCACTGGTGTTAAGCAGCGGGAGTGCTAAAACATTGTCTTCATGTCCCAGTCTGAACTGATGTGTGTTCTTAGACCTGCGCCATCCCGGGGAGAAGCAGCAGGAGGTGGGGCTCTTTTTGTGGAAATAGGTCATTTTGTGGGTCATCATTTCATTCGGTCTGAGGGGTCACATAGTGGGATTACAATAGAGGGCTCCTGTGGCTATATTTTCAAATTCAAACTATAATTTGGACATTTTGAATAACAATATGAAGAAAACTGGCATAAAACTTTAATTCAAATCACATTCTTTTCTTTAAAACATTTTTTTTTTACTTTGGCCTAAACATAATTGCAGGCAGTAGTTTTGGTTCCTCCACTATTTATTTTTGATCAAAGACTGTGTATTTTCTCAGCTATCTCTACAATGAAATAACTCACTTAGCAAAGTCCTAGCTATTGCTGTCATTGCAACATTGGAATAAAAGTCTATTTTGTATAATGTCTTAAGTGTGGAATATCTCTAAATGTAGGAATATAAGTAGGCGTTGAGTGATGGGTGTGACTGACAGTAGCTCTCCTGCTGAGTTGGACTGTCAACGCTTGTTTATTTGTGTGACAGTTCGTTTAGAACAGAAAAGAAGTCACTATATTAACTCCAGATCAGTGGGTTTAGTATAGTAGAGAATAGATATTTTACTTACTATTTTAGCAGCTGTCTGTCTGTAGTTAAATACTGCCTCGTGATGCTGACAACATCTGGACCAGCATCAAAAGTAGAAAGATTTTGTCAAAAAAAAAAAAAATGCTGTATATATAGAACATCCAGATATGCCTGTTCATCAGCTGAAATAAAATAACATGTCCACACATCTATGCCTTATGCTTCACCAAAATGTAAGCTTAACAGTCACCATAACCTCCTCAATATCTTAATTTTAGTTGAAAGACAGTTGACAGAATATATAGATGTACGGTATTCAGTTTTTTGTTTCATAAAAAAAAGATTAACCGATATGTATACATTAAGCTTAATGTGCGTGATAAGCTTCATTTAAATTAGCAAAGGATCAGTTAACCAGAATTTCAGCTTGATATAATTTAATCACTTTCTGAATAGTTTAAAAATAAAACATAACAAAACAAAACAAAAAATAGGACAATGCTACTAAACCACATGTATTGCTTTAGTAAGAAAGGCCACTAAGCTTTTTACAAACAGAATCTTGAACCTCACCTTATGCTCTCTGTAACGGCTGTTACTGGACCACTGTTCTTCACAACCGTTATCTCTATAATGTGGTGTAGGTGATGAAAGATCTCATCTCTGTGGCCCTAACCCTTACACCTGCCCCCACACACAAACACAAAGCACCTATTCACCATTTTATCTCCTGCCTGTGCCTCCCCCTAGCCACTGCGCGTCCAGGAGCCCCCACTGATAATTAGCTTGTTCTCACTACATCTTGCTAAGCCAATCAGACCTGTGACTTTTTTCCTCTATCCTCCACATCCTCTTTCTAATAAACCTAAAAGGACAAACATAAGCCCGACCCCCCCTTCAACAAATTCTGCCCTTAAACCCCGTCTCCACCTGACATTTACATCATGCGTTTTTCGCCGTGTTGAGCTACATGTGACATTAAACTGCTCCTCCCGTGTGGGTTTGCTCTTCTCCCCCCAGTTTTGCTTTGCCCACATCACTTTGGGGAGATTGTTGGCTAATAGCGTGCACACACAAAAATAATAAGTAAGTGGAGAGGACACACTACATTGCATTTTATGTGAATTAAACATATACCATAGACATAAAAGAGAAGAACAGACTGACAATTACTCTTTGCCCCTGCTTCACCAAAATATCAGCTTTACGTTGTCGCTTCCCCAAGCTTTTATGTCAGTTAAAAGACATGCATATAATATCGTAAATGTATTGTTTTTGCAAAATTACCAAATGCAAAATCTATCTCGCTAGACAATAATGTATTACAAACAAGATATGCCCATTTATTTCAGATTCACACTGGAGAAACAAGTGCCTCAAATGTTAGGATGTCATGATAAAAAGAAACTTAGATTAAGTTAATATTTTTGGATGTAATTAAAATTGACAGGAAGCGTCTTGGCTTGTTCAGTCAGCTGTTCAGTCGACATCAAGTATCCTCATAATAAATCTATATTGACAAGTGGGTGCAGTGAGCTCAGCGTTCCACCTGTTTACCAGTTTATTTCTGTGTACACAATTACTACACGCAGACTGGATGTGAACTTGGGGTTACATTTACACCTGCAGTCGATGTCTCCACCCGACACTAATTTCATTAGGTTACAGTTTTGAAGCAGGTGCGAAAGCGTCTTGTAAACTCAAGGTTAGAAACTTAGTTATGAACATTTTTTTTATTTAGTTAGTATAAAATAATTATAAATCCCTTGTTCTGTACCTCAGTGTGCCTGTTCTCTTGTTCCAAATGTCACCATTTCAGCTTTAATCCCAGTATAGCACCTCTCTGTTCGCTGGCTGTCACTCCCCTGTTTCTCCAACACCCCTTTCAACACCACCTCCTCCACTGCACAGAGCTCCTGCCTCCAAACCAATCACTTCCTGAGAGCAGCTCAGCCACCACCGTAAAGCAGTCTGTCTCCAATTTATAATGGGTAATTTATAGGTCACACTAGAAGTGGGTGATATGGTCAAATATACAGTATTAAAATAATAATATACAGTATATAACAATAGTCTTTAAAATAGTAGAATAATAGCAACAACCACACAATTTTATTAAGGCAAAACCAGAATCACTATTTTAGTTACCATAAATTCAATGCACATTCGATTCATTGTTCCTCATCATAATACTCAATACTATTTATTTTCCTTTTTTAATTAAGATGAACTGAAAATAAAATAAATGCGCTTTAGCACAATTCAGTGATTTTTGAATGAGTTCACACACATTATTACTTTCCAATTATTATGATGCTTTAGTTGAAGTCTGTGCTATTTTTTTGCTAGGCAGACCAGTATGAGGCAAGCCCATGATCATTTAAACCTGTTGACTCAGATTGCTATGGTTTTTTAGCAGACGTAGCAGGGCTTCACAAATCTAAAGTTGGCTTTTACTCACAAATATTGTCCACATAATGTTAGTTATATTTATTGATCTTTCTGTCTTAATGTCAGGAAGGTTTTGTAAGTGTTTGGCTGCTTGATAACTTTCCCTCTTAAACCTAGCATTGCCAAATTGGATGCTCGGTAGGTAATCCATGTATCTTTGGTTTGTGGTCGTGTATAATGACTATATTTGGCTCAGGCGTCTACATACAGAGCTCTCCTCTATTTCCCCTGCTGCTTTCTCACCAGCCCACCAGTCACCCCCCTGCATGCCCATCCTGGTGCCCTCCCCTCCGCCTCCTGGTCCATGGCTGTCTCTGTTCTCCCCGCAGCGAGCACTCATCTTGGGCCTCGGCGTTCAGGATGCTCCCTTGGTGAGAGGTCAGTGCTCTGGCTGTTTTCTTCTGTTCTCCCACTCAGCGCTTCTCCAGCCAATGAGGATCACACACACTCTTTGATACACTCTTCCCTGATCAGTTGCCATAGGGTTAATATAAGCACTTTTGTTTTTTTGAGCTTAAGTCTATTCTGCAGTTGTTTTGTTTTGTCGATCAGGGATTTAGTGTGACGTGAAGCTTTACAAAAAGTGTGTGAACCCTGAAAATTAAGATAAAAACAAGGATAGGGATAAATAAGGATTTTAAATGTTATTTTTCTCTAGTTCTAAGCAAAAATATTTTTCCCAATATGTGTATGTATTCTAATGGCATTTGATACAATTTTGTATTCACCAGTGCTGGCTAATAATAATAGAAGATGTAAACCCAAATTGACAGTACCTTATGTTGTTGTTGCCTTTGAACAATGCAAACATGCATACGTGCAAGTGCAAAGTTGGCTATATGCATAGTGGTAGAGGCATGTGTAAAAAAAAGCAATAAAAACAGTGGCGTGAACTGATAATAATTCAGTGTTAACATGTTACTGATGCATAAATAGTTTTAGTACATGCTATAGGGCTAATTAATTGGTACACTAATTCAAATACTGTAAATACGTGTTATCGTTCATTGTTTTCAGCGCGTCTCAAAATGACCCCGTAGCAACAAGTGATTCGATTCAAACCCAAACTATTAATTTAACATTAATTTGTTTTAAACGTACTTTTGGGAAATTAGTGCCAATATAAATGATCTTTGGAATTGCAAATCCTAATGTATGCTGATGGCCAGAGGACAGAGAAATCTGTTCTGTCAGTGAGTGAATAATGAAAATGTGTCGCGTTGGACGAGACATGCACAGCTCTTCAGAGAAATCCATTTTCTAATTCTCTGACAGACGCAGAGGGGGAGCCGAACACATGTACCTCCCCCACACATACACCAATTACAGCAATGAGCAAATGAAAGGCTGTGTCCCATCAGGGCCGCCGTAGGGGGTACAGAGAGCCACGGAGAGGTGGGGGCTTCTACATAATTGTCCTCCCTCCCCTTCCCTTTGACAGACACACACATACATTACCAGCAATCATCTGCTCGCTCTGCTGTTGCACAGTTGTCTGTTGCACATAGTGTCGATCTCTGATTTGTTTTAGCTTTTTTGTTGTTTTTTCCTAATTTTTGCCCCCTTTCATCATCCTATTTTACCCCCACTTTCCTCCGCCTTCCCATCACCTGCCTGCATGCTCAGTGACATTTTACAATAATAGCAGTCAAAATATGTGGAGAGAGTCTGTCAGATCAATTAGTATTACATGTGGCTTCACAAAATTAAAAAGCAGATGACAAGCCCCTTCTACAAATGCAAATATGTAAGCTCTGGTGCAAAAACTGTTTGCACAAGTGCTTTAAGTCCTAGAAATTGTTTAATACGGAAAATGCTGAAAAGATGCTGGAAAATTTGACACAAACCTAAAATTAATCTTTTTATTTTAAAATGATTACAACAAACATGTTTAAGGTTTGCACTTCATAGACAGAGAATTTTATAAAATGTTGGCACCATATTGAATCTTCACGAAACTAACTGTTTTAGCCAGATGACAATTGATTTCATATTGATACATCACATGAAACATTATAAAAATCATATCGTGATTGCATTAGATTTGCCTAAGCTTGAGTAGGGCATTTTCCTCTTCAGTAAATAAACTGATTTGAATCTGTACTAAAGCCACTAACAGAAGTGAAGCTCTAGTGTCTGAGCAGAGTCCCACCTGACTGCATGTTCTCAGAGCAGCGCCGCGCCTCTGCAGGCTAATTGAAGTCAACCACAGGGCACTGCTAATGATCAGCCTACAGCGACCCTTCATCGTCTGTCATCTCTATGTCTGCGTCCCTGCATGCTATTCACAGAGCTCCTGGTGGCTGCAAGAAAGGCCAGAGAGACAGAATAATAATAAAAAAAGAAACAGTGGAGGATCAGAAGGCATGTGGCGTTAGACAAATGACCAGTTGATAAAATGACCAGCGTCACGTGGAGCAGGAAGTGGCCTCACCATGTCTGGTCGGCTCACTTCCACTCGGTGGTGGTTATTCCACCGGCTCCAAATTCACTAACACAAAATCGATATGAGCAGGTGGGGCCTGAGGTGAGAGCAGGAACTGTGCATGAGTGCTGCGGAGGAGGAAAGACATTTTCACTTACTTACTCAATGACCAAAGGCCTTGGATTAGCAGCAGCACTATGGGAGAAAACCTATTGATTTTTCTTATTAAATCTTAAGGGTGGCCAAACCACTGTAAAGCTAAACATTAAAATTTGATTCTGTTTAATAGAAAATCATTCAAACATACAGTAAATGTACTAATTGTAAATTTTGCTTAATTGAATTAGTTTCATGACAGTCATGTCAAAAAGTCATCTGTAAATGTGCAGAATAGATCTGGCTGCGTTGATCCTACAGCCTCTGATCTGAGGCTGAGCCTCTCGCCCTTGTGCCATTTCTCTCGATGAGCCACAGAGACTGTCTCTTCACCTGCCACACCAAACTGAGCATGCTGCATGCTGCTTGTTTCAACATAAACTAGTGCCACCAGAAGTAACCATAAATAAATGTTTGCATGGTTAGTCATGTGTGATAAATGAAGAGGTTGCTATCCAGAATAAATCACCACGTGGGCCTCAACAAAATTATTTCTATTGTTCATTTTTCATGTGTATCCCAAAATTATTGACTGAGAAAATCCACTTAAAGAAAAAGAAAAGATGTTTGTCGGATAAGAAAATGAGATGTGCTGCTGACAAATCGTATTTGCTGTTATTTTAGTTCATTTTGTGTTTCTGAATGAATACACTTCACCAAAACCCTGTTTGGAGAAAAGAGAAAATGATAGATTATATGTTTGAGCTCTACAGGAGATGAGCGCAAAGCCTGGCTGGGCTGCAGATAATTTGATACACACTATAATGCCCACAATAACAGCACCACCTGTAGAAATGCATGTGGCTCAACTATGAGATCCCTGCAATAAATCTAGGGTTTTGTTGGGCTTCAAATGCTGCGTTTCCTTTGGACAGCAGCAATATCAGCTTGGACACTGCTGCATATTTAGGTGTCATTTCTGTGCCCCTATATCATATTAGCAGTTTTCTGTGGAGCACATTGTGGAAGCACATGAAGAGCCTTGTCTATATGAAGTGGCAGTATGAATTAAAATAAACTCCTTTGGCACTAGAGGACCTCTCTTTTTGCATGTCATTAACATGAAATCTATTGAAATTCATCAGTGGAAATGAATAGTTAATGATTTGATTAGCTTACTATACATGCAAGGGAAATTATATTCACATCGAATATGATGGAAAATGATAAAAGGATTTTTGTCCTGCTCCTGTATAAGAATTACATTTCACTAACCGGCCTTGACAACCTAATTGAACATTAGTCTAATATAGAACATTACCAGCAGAAGAAATGAAAGTGCGCTGTCCTTGAACACTGCGCCAGCTTCTTTGTGAGCACCACTGTCTTCTCTCAGTTATTTCTCTCTTTGGCTTTGAGTGAAAGGACCTTCATCCGAAAGTGAAGAGCATAATTTAAGCCTGCTCTAATGACATAGAACTATTCAGCGGGCTGCCCATAATTGTTGGACCAGGGCGGGGAGAATAATAGTCACAAACTCTCACCCTCTGAGCCTTTCTCCTGCTCCAGTCTTGAGTACACGCAATGACCTAAGTCCTCCAGAAAGACAGAGATAACTACAGCCAGTAAGTTATGTGAACTGCAGGGAGCCCATTATTTCCTAATATGATTTTTTTAATGTGAAAATTAGAAGCAGGCTGGACGTGGAGCTAATTTCTAATGTGTCATTCTCACTGCGCCGCCGAGGTCCCTGACTTTAACCAGGCCGCATGTTCCTCCCTGTTCTTGGGCTAATACGCTCCAGTGGACCTTAATGAGTCCAGAGAAGGGGACACCTTATCGGGGCGAGCGACACAGGGGCGCAGGGTGGAGAGAGAGAGCGCCGGGCGAGACAGAGGCGTGCTGCTATAATGAACTCAAGCTGGCTGTTCCCTGTCAGTCTCCTGCTCAGCGCTGTGACCCGGACAATACCCACACATTGTTGGGCCTCCTTTGTGAGCGCTAACCCAGGCAGCCAGCGCCCCATAGAGAATGAATGGCTCCGGTAACTTAAACTTGGTGCTGGTGCGGGCCAACCGAGGCAGCTGTCAGTCTGCCTATTGTTGCTGCTGACAGCCGCCACTGATGAGAGCATTGTAAAAAGAAAGAAAGCAGCAACTCACAATGCTCCGCAATGCTGCATCATAGAGATTTACATCCAGAACGGCAGCAACTACAAGAGCACTTCCACTAGTTGTGCACTGTATCTCTTAATATACAGAAAGAAAATCACAATTGTTAAAATGTGATCTGCCTTAATGCCCCTTGCATATACATTCTTATAATAACACTACTCATGCTGTGTATGCAAAGTCTATACTGCTATGAAGCAATGTATGGTCGAATCACAATAATATTATAATTATTATATCAAGATTTTAGTTGGGCTTTCTGTATGACTACTTCTCAGTGTCTTCATAAAACCCTTTTAAATACAGATTCAATGTACATCCAATCCAAAGTCATTATTATTTCTTTTTACAGTAAAATGAGAGCCTAAATGCAGGTTCTATAGAACAATCTTTTAGAGTCTTATAGAGGGTAGAGTCTTCCAAGATTTGTCATTGTTTCATATCACCATATACTTTTTTAGCAGTAGTAACAGTAATAATAGTGTCACGATTCCTCCAAAAGTGACATTGAAACAAGTGTATAATTGTGGGCTTGCAACATTAAACCTTTACTCAGCTAGTTAGCACCGAGGATGTGAAAATCAATTAATACCAATTAATGACCACAAAGATTTATCGCGTGTTGGGTGTCAGGAAAACAGTCTCTGTTCTGCGGCAGGCTCTGTGAAGCTCGGCAGATGCTTTTAAATTTACACACACCAACGTTGGCAGTATATTTTTATGTGTGAAGTAGTGAAGCTCTTTTCTCCTCGACTGTTAATCCTGAGTAAAAAAAAAAGAAAATCTGTGTTATTTAATTCCCACTGGGGCAGAGGCTTGATTGGGTCCTGTAGTGCAGCGACCCCAACCAGGACCTAAAAGCTCTGCAGATGGGGCCCCCAGAGAGCGTCTATATGAAAAGCAACTTATTGAAGCCAGTGCTGAGGTCATAAAGACTTGTGTGTTCCTTTCAGGTTTAAGAGCTTTTATTCCCTGACCGTAAAACATGGAGCAACCCGCCCGTCATTTCATCTGCGACCAAAATGTCACAGTGTCACAGACCTTTGTTGAGCAAGCAGCTACTAACCGGAGTGTGTGTGTGTCATGGAGCGGGTGTCTATTGGCTAAGCATGATTGGCTTGATGGACAGGTAAAAGAAAAAGGCAATAAAGGGAATGTGAAATGCTAAATTGCTTACATTATAGTTGTGCACCAGTCTGCTGTGCTTTCTTATGGCCCAATCTTTGCCAACATTAGCAGCAGCATGAAGAAAAAAGGTGGTCATTACACAAGAAGTCAATTTCAAAGTCAGTCTATCTATGTTGGACTGTGTTATTACCTAAAGATATATGGAGTTAGAACAACCTAATATTGTGCATGAATATGCATCATATAACCTGTAATGTAAAAACCTAGCACGTTTTCTATAGCTAGCTATACATGTTTAGTTTGTCATAGTTGTTGTTGTTGTCATCAACTATGACAAACTAGTGGTCCTTGTTAAAAGGACCACTTTATTAGCAACCAATGCCAGGGACTGTCTTGCCACCGGGTTGAGAGAATTCTTTGAAGCAATTAACACAGCATCACATAGTGGCTGGAGGTCCTAACTGTAGATCTGTTTCAGATGTAAAAATATTATTGGCTTTTTATTCTCTCTCTCTAACTTCTCAAACATGCCACAAACTCTGCATGTGAACTACATTGATATAAATAAGTGTTGTTTTTCTGTTGCTCCGTAATCAGGTGGGAAAGCCGCGGCGGTGATCAGTGTGTGGTACGGGACCGTTTACCAACCATTAAAGATTAATAGAAATAGAAGAACAGCAGAGAGGTCAGCGAGGCTGGAGCCAGCGATATTAACAGGAAATAGGATGGGAGCAGAGGCACTGTAGGCGGGCTACAGCTAAACAAGCCATTATCATTCATTTACAGGATATTTGTCATTCAAAACACAACCTGCATCCACAAATAGTCTGTGATGTTTGGCTTGAATAACATAAAAACAGTTATCTCGCAGCTTTATTCACAGCCATTTGTACCATTGCTTCCTATTTCTCCTTTTTATCTGTTTGCCTTCATTTCCTTTTTCCATATGATATTTGGATTCACTCCAACTGCTTTCCTGTCTACCTTTAAGTTTCTTTATGCTATCTTCCATACTTTCCATACTCTGCATTTGTTGTGGTTTGCTTTTTCCTGCGTCCCTCCTCTCTGGTTATCCAGCTGAGACCCTGCATTATTGGCAGAGCTTTAGAAAACCAATACTGTGAGATTAAACCTGTGTCCTTCTTACTCTGATGTTATTAAAGCATCTGTTCTGTCACAACAGCTTTAGCACCACACATAGTACTAGCTATAGCCAGTCTATTCAATCAGCAGCCCGGGACCCAAATGCAGCCCCAAGGGACCCCCATAAGTGGCCCATTCCAAGTCCCAACCAGCAAAAAGAAGCAGAAAATTAGCTCTATTTTGTCTACACTTTTTTGTTCATTCGCCAAAGCCTTTATTTTTGTCATATCATAATAACATGCTGACCATTTAAAACTGTACACTCTGATACAATTCATACTTTCTGATTTTCTCCAGTCATATATGCAGTTGAATTGGCCTAAGCTACAGCAATATGTTGTACATGTATGTAACAATTAGTGCATTACACTAACCATGGCAGCAGCTGTGACACTCTCTGATGAAAACCTATTAGGGTTGTCTCATCTCTCTTGTTTTCTCTTTCAGACCTTTTCATTTTCAGTGTTGTTGAATATTTATACACAAGTTGATTTGATTATTGTGATAAACTAGAGTGCAAACACATTTAAGTCAGTCATAATGAAGTGGGGGGAGTTGTAAGACTTGGTGAAGTGTTTGTTTCTGGTCTAATTGATGCCATTATCATTTTGTCTTGACAACATATTAATGGACCCACTGAAGATCTGTGTAAACTCCTATTGTTCAGTGTATCTTTATTTATGAATTTAGTTTTTATGGGCTTTATAACTTATAATTTATGTGATTTCAATAGATTTAGTAGAAATAAAATACAGTCCTCTATAGTGAAAAGGGGTTATGACTAAGGACATATTTATTATCAAATTTTAGTCATGGTTTAGTCATAGCTTAAAGCGCATCATAATATTGCGAAAATATTGACATTGCAATATTTAACATAGTTCAAATGCTCAAATGCTAGTATCATTTAGATCTTTTGAGAAAGGTTATTTGGCCTTACCAGAAAAGTATGCCACATGAGGACTTCCTGATGTTTTTTATCTTAAATGCAAAAAATGTGTATAATTTGTACAATTTTGTCTTATTTATTGCTCTGTGTCAGTTGTAAAACATTTTTATCTTCAAAAATGACAT
Organism: Hypseleotris bucephala; assembly: GCA_036025885.1. NCBI lineage: Eukaryota > Metazoa > Chordata > Actinopteri > Gobiiformes > Eleotridae > Hypseleotris > Hypseleotris bucephala. The sequence goes on along the minus strand of JAVQKG010136790.1, from coordinate 965 downwards.
GTTTTAGGGAGTTTATACTCTAGTTAATGATGATCGATTACAAAATTATTTGATGATTATTTCAATACTTGATTAATCACGATTAATCTGCTAAATTGTTTCAGCCCTAAATTATATTAATGTAAGATTCATCAGCATGTATTTTCAATAGACCAGCACATGATGACTGTGAAAGTTGAAGACCCAGGCTTGCTGACGGCTTTCTGACACAACTCTTTGGATCACATGGGACTTGCGGAGTTTTTTGTTTAAAATTATTCAGAATTTGCATCACATATTCATCAAGGCCTATTTTTGAACCCTGTCTTCACACTGTACGCTCAGCTGCTTTAGTATGACACATTGTGGAAGACTAGTGATTTTGTTGTTGTACATTCACGTTCTCGACAACAAGTCACAGTCTACCTCACTGCGTCATACACACACACACTTTTTCTACTCTTTTAACCACAAGACTTTTCCCAATCTGTCTCCAAGTCTCAGCATCCATACTATCGCTGCAACAATTACAATCATCGCCTGTGGATATATGCAGGCTCCGGGGGGCGAGATCTGGTCGCAGTGGAGGAACCTGACAAATTGTAAACAGCAAATGGCTTGTGCACTGACTTTTCAGACATTGAAATAACCAATCTTTAGTTACATTTATAGGGATGGGACAGTTTTGACATTTTGACGGTATAATAACATATCTACAATACTGAAGTTGAAGTTGGGTAATTTTGTCAAGTTTTTGTCTGTGTTTGCCGCAGAAATTTTTTAAGTTAAGGTGCACAAAATGTGATGTTCCTAAATACCAAAAAAAAAAACATACAGTAAAACCATTCAAATTGAATTTTGAGGGAATCAGTTAAAGGTATTAAAGAGGATGTTTATAACTGTCCAGAAACTAGTGTCTCTTAATGTCACACTCAACAATAAAACAGCCTTGATCGTAAGAAACACTACTTCTGAGTCAATTGCCA
>JAVQKG010136717.1:0-19721 GCA_036025885.1 Hypseleotris bucephala | reverse complement strand
ATAGAAAAATCTCTTTACTTTTTAATTACTTGTAGCACTTTTCTTGTTAAATAACTAGTGTGAATGCATATACATTGACAACCTGGTTGTTTGTTTTACTGTTATCTTTTGTCAATTTGAAAAAATAGAGTGAATATGCAAAGGATATATTTTTTCGTCCTCCTTTTATAAATGTGTTGTAACTAAATGGGATTGTGGTAAATTTACTAAATATTTAGTAATTTTTTCTCCTTTTGTTTAGACTTATGATACTGCTTTGTTAACGTCAAATCAAAAAGTTGTGCAGAATAAAAAGATTTCCCAAAAACATTCCACACATCATTTTCTTTTATTCAAACACTGTACATTTAATGAGCTGTTTCATATAGTTTACATAACACAAATATTACAGGACTATTCAGAAGGATTGACAAGGGATTTATAATTTGATCAGGAATCATCTACTTTTTCATCCATTCTTCTTTCTCCTTCCTTTCGCGGATCACCTCGTCCAGGTAAGGGGACAGGTAATTGACATCCTAAAATGAGACAGAGGATAAATTCAAACCTTATTATCTCTAATAAGAATCTAAACTTTTCCAAAATATAAGTCATTTGTGTACTGGTACAATATAAATAATATTAATTCTGCCCATATTGTGTAGTAAATTTCAATTTTTCAAACTTTTATGCTGGATTTGTCAATATATATTTATAGCTTTCATCTAATATTTATGCTTGTGGGTTAGTGTGGGTTGCAAGCAGCCTAAATTATAGTTTTCTGCAGAGTAGTGTAATAGAAAATTATTCTAAATATGAAGTGTAACATCCTATTTAAAATAAAAAACTGATACCCCATACCTCTTCAAATTTAGTCCACTGGCCCTTTGGGAGGATCTGCATTTTCATAGACAGATCCAGGGCTCTCTTGATCCTGAACATCCTGTCATTGTAAATGTTTTCTGGGAGTCTGCTTATTGCCTCCTTCACATCTGCATCCTCATGTCGTGTGTCATCCCTCATCAAGCCTAAAAAAAACAATACATACATTTGTGAGATTACTACTTTTAGCCTGTTACATGTTCATACACATTAATTTAAAAGTAACTGCCATGATAAACCGAATTGTTAGGCTGACTAGAGAAACAGATATATTTCTACTGCCTTAATTAAAGGGTGTAACTACAAATCGCCAGTGACACCAGTCTCAAAAGAAATCTGTGAGAAACATTGTATAAGTAAAGTAGGACATACCAAGTTTGTTGAAGCCAGCCATGTTATAATACCACTTCTGCAAACCGACAAGAAGTCTGCCTGAGGCCACTGTAGAAAAAACAGGACACTTTAGTTTTCAGCGTAAAACATAAAATAGGAGTGTAATAGCCTGTTTATGGATTGTATTTTGCAGCTGTTTTCTTTCATAACACATCGAGACAGCCTGGTTGTAATGTTAGCTTGAGCTAGCACAGGGACATCAGAGGACATACACAAGTTAAACGCTTAAAATGACCCGTTTAGGTGGACACTTTATACAAATAATGTTATGTCAGAAACAATTGAAGTAATGTATATATTTAAACATAATAACATTTAAAGACAGCTCAATAACAGTAAAAATCCCTAAAGGACAAGTATCATTTACCTGGTGCCCGGGACGCCATGTTGATTCTGACAGCTGCCGCGGTGGGTTGTGGGTAAGGACCCTTCAGGTCAGTGAACGGGAAATTGCGTAATGACAAAATTATAATAGTCTTTATTTAAGGTTTTTCACGTTTATTATATTGTGTTTTAGGTAATTGTAGGAGAAACTGTGACATTAAAACTACCCATTGTGAATGAGAGTGATGCGTGTCAGTTGTTATATATACCTCAATGATCCAGGCACATAGTTTCTGGGATAGGTTACAGCTCTAGCATTTCAGTTTATTCCACTCATTAGGGTTTTGGGGGGCCCTAATGAGATAACCTCAAATAAAAGATGTGACAGCTAATAAATGGACTAATAAAGTACCAATTAATTTAAATTTAAATAAAAAAATGCTTTTACCATCTGAATAAAAAGACACATATTGAGTAAAGCAGATACAAAAACTCTCAGCAAAATTAGAAAATACTTTGGCAGTTTATTCCATTGTTTATAAGACAGTTGATTTATTTGTCACTTAAAAATGCAGAGTAAAAAAAAAGTGACACACACTGACACACACACTTCATTGTTCATTATATGGAAACCTGTACTATTGTACAGAAACTGTTTTACACAAGCTTTACAATTTTGTGGATTTTAAATACTGTTCTAGACATTTTTCAGTAACTGTCATTTATGTAGCAGTATAGTAAATAAAGCACAACGTAAACAGATTTTAGGCAATGTGATGTTAAACCATATACATAACCCCATCTTTATTATATAATATATCATATTCTCATAGAGTCTTCTGAAACAAATAGAAATCTTCCAACGTGGCTGAGGCCAGTTCAGTGCAAAATGCCTCATCTGGTAAAGAAACCAGTCGGTCCAGGGAGATGTAGTTTGGCTGAGCGGGATCGTACTGAGCTTTTCCAAGGTACTCAAGAAACTGGTGACGCTCCTTGACACGCAAGTACTTTGTATTCAGGACCTGAAGGAACATATAGAAGATTTAAGTTAAAGCATGCATATGGAAACAAAGGTTAACAAAGAAGAAATTTACCTGAGGAAACTTGACAATCAGGTGATGGGGCACCTTCATGGTGTTATGGAGTAGGTCAAATATTTGTGTTAGCTTCTTCTTGTTTGCAGTTAATACTTTTGGGACAGCAAGGGCTATGTGCTGGATCTCATTCTTTTTAAAGCCAAGCTCGATTTCGCACACCTAAGATGCACACGAATAATAGTATATCATCCAAGTCATGTAACAAATATTACAACAAGGTTATTCAAATTCGCTTCTCTTCATAAAAATACCTTTAGATTTTCCTTCACAGGCTCCAAACTACCGCACAGTAATCTGGGAAGACGGCCTATTATGTCTCGTGTCTGGAAAAGAAATTGCAATGCCTGAATGAAACAATTTTTCATTTGTGCAATTCAAATAAAGTCTATTATAATTCTAATAAGACTAGATATCTAAATACATTTTTTATTACAATGTTAAGTTGCTTACATTGGCAACACTAATGCTTAGCTGCTCCTGATAGAAACCCAGTCTGTTGTCCAGCCTCTTCACACTGAAGTTGAGGAGATACGGAGCTCTGGAAACCATGGAGGCCACTGTCTCAGCGCTGAACTTCTTTGACTTTAGGTAGTTCACTCTTTGCAAACAAAAATTGAAAAAAATTATGTTGCACTGAATCTGTTTCTAACATACTATATAAATATTTTACCTTGTTTCCAGATTTTCTAAGCTTTCTGTGAGAATAAACGGGTTGTGTGAGATGATATAACCAAGGCGAGAGTCGTCTACTCCAATGTCTTTAAGAAACAGCAGTTTTGGAGCAATATCTGTTTCAAAGTTGAGTCTCAAAAGCATAGTGCCCACATTAGGCCTTTGCTCCAGCTTCCAAAGGTTAACACCTAAATGGCATGTAAAATAATAAAAATTATATTTGTAATGTAAATATAAATAGTATAAATATTTGCTGTGAACCTTTCATTACCTAATTGTACCAGTTTTGTGAGTGTCTCAGATTGATCAACATAATCTCTGAGTGTAAAGGAAGATGAAGGCAAAGCAACAGGAACAGAAATACTGACAGCTTTGTCACTGATCTCCTCCAAAGGCGACAATTCAACTACAGCATCTAGATCTGAAAATAACATTTAGAAAATTTAGAAAACACCCATATGGCAGAAAAAAAATATTCTTACACTAATGACAACAATACTTGTACCTGTCTCTTTTTTTGTGCTTTGTGATAGACTTCTATTGGACACAAAATCAGTTGCCGTTATCATTGCATCCAGATGTTTTGAGCTGTAAAAGCACATCTGTATCATTCTTGATCTTGTTCGGTTTCCACTGTTCAATGACACTGTACTAGGAGTTATGGTGGTAAACATTGTACTGCTTCGTATGAGCTGATGAAAATGTGTAGATATCCTTGAGTGAAGAAGATTTCTGCATCTGAGACACAGCTGCACACACCCTGAAGCCATTCGGAGTCTGCAATAAAGCCAAAATGAAAAAATAGATACTTGAAATGACAGCACTGCTAAACAACATTATAATAACAAAGGCAATTCCAAGTGCTAATACTTTAAATCATTATCGATAGGTATGCCTGGTTGTATCTGGGTATCATGCTTTACAATTTGATATGGTACTTTAGGGCACGAATAGCCATATTTAGAGCGCATAATGTAACAGATAAATCGTTTTTTTAGTAACGTCGCTCAGAGGTAAAACTACATAACACGCAAAGCCTCAAGAAAATATCTTGAAATGGAAGCCAGCATTTGTTTACCCTAGTATAGCTAAATAATGCTAGCAGGACCCCAGCCACACGTCTCCTCAAAATGAAAATGCATTAATCAAAGACATTTTAGACAGTTTAAAGCCCAACCTTTCAAAGCCTTTCCTGTTCTTTTGATAATTGACGATGCAGCTCAATGTCAACAGACTCCTGTTTCACGTGCGAACCCGGAAGTAGAAGTTAGCGGTGCGGACTGGACTGTACCATTAACACCACACAACCAACCTAAAATTGCAATTTAATCCGAAATGTAATACAATGTGTAAATTAAAGTTAAAGTGAAAACTGGCATAGGCTTTTAATGCACTGCAATACATCGGACTACGTAACCTTAAAATTGACTTAGCCCTGTGGTTCAGTCCAACTCCTTTTTTTTTTTTTGGCAAAGTTGAGTTCATTTGAGGTGCAAAGTAAATTCTAAAGTACATAAAATTCAAATGAAAAGTAAACCCATGACCACAAAATCAATATTTTTTTCACTATTTTTTATTGGCTATACCTGATATTGATTGTGTTCTAAATAATGAAAACTCATTTAATCTAAATATTGCATTACATTATGCCAGTAAAATATAGGTTTGAATGCACATATGGAGAGAAGAATACAGAGCTACACAGTCATTTTTTTATATTATCTATTTATACTACTTCTGTGTAATATCTTCCTTAGGCCTACTCACCAACAGACAACACACAGCACAAATTATGAGCAACAATTATCACTTAATATGGATTTTGCTGTAGGCGCCCGTCAACTCTATGTCTGGCTAATCGAGTTATTCAAAATAGGCCTAGTACACTTTAGGTGTGTTCATTTTTTGTCTCATTTGTAGTGCTGCTTTATTTAGATATCGTCATCACAGACAAAGCCGTGGATGCCCTGAGTCTGCTCCAGTTTCTATAGCAACAGGACAAGATATTTCTGTCTGCTTATAACACAAATTTAGATTTTAGACTCGCTTCTTGTGCGCCACCTAAATTTAGTGTTAAAGGGTATGTTTTTGTGAAGTAAAGATGCACTTTACGTAATGATTATGTTCTTCTCTTTTCCGTTGTCTCTTTCAAAGGACAACAGGGAGGGAATTACCTGCAATCATTTAACCCTCTACACCATCTTCTCTCACTACATCAAGAATTGCATTTTGGGTTTTTCCTTAGATCTCCTTCCTGACAGCTCTGACCTTAACATCCTTAAACATCCTTTAACCGATAATATTTACACAGCCTATACATGTGTTCAACATTGTGCCCTTTCTAGAGATGTGATGTTCATGAACAAATCATGAATGGCTGTTTAATGTGAATTGTTTAAATCTAGTCTAATATCTGAAAAGTGATTAATCTTTTGTCCTGTGTTTTATGATTTGTTTACACAAGAAACTCTTTGACATTGACCGACAAGATTTGGTTCCCTCAAATAAACCACAAAATCTCATCCCAAGACCTTTTCACTTTTTGTCTACAGATGTGCAGTTAATTCTGTCGCAAGGATTTAGTTTAAATGTAATAAGCAGAAAATTGTGCGTTTCTTTTCGTTGATTATTGTATGTGACGTTTGCATGTATTACCGTTAACCATACCTTTCTGAGTCTTTGCATTATACTATCTATTTGGAGGGCTTTTGTTCTCCAGAATACCAGGCACTACATTTCCCAGAATGCCCCGGTGGTCGGCCGCGGTGCTGGATGACAGCTATCCGGCGCCGAACACCGACAGACCGCAGACTAGAGCCATCATGGCAGCCACGGGTGGAGGGAAAATTAGGAGCAGGAGATCTCATATCGCTTCTAAACCCTATGCCAAGAATAAACAGGTAAACTACGACAAAGTTTTCAAGAGGAAACACAGTGGCGACCAAGCTGTGCTGGATGTGGCGTGACAATATTTTAGCCCTTGTTATTGTTTTCTTGAAGGCATTTTGTGGCCTGCTCGTGGCCTCCACGCGCTGTTAGCATGTCCGGGAAATGATAATGTGGCTTCTCGGCTTATGAGCGACAAAAATCAGATGGGAATGTGGTGTCAGATTATGGTTACAGTATTTAATTTCAATAACAAACGGCCGTTGGTTAAAGCAAAAATGACAGGTGCCATGTTCTGATCACAGTCATTTAAATTTTGTATCGGAGCGAAGTTGGCGGAAAGCAAGGAAGTGGATTTGTAACAGTTAGCTCAAGTAGCTAAAGCTAACTAGCGCGCTAACTGCGAACGGTGCATTGTTGTCTCTACATCCTAACTTTGAACTCTTCACACCGGCTTTGTTGTAGATGACACGGCAATTTAACGATAATGTATAACTATAAACAACACCGGATGTGTACTATTCATACAAATAAGCTTCATCTGGTTGCTGTCTTCGTCCTGTTGTCTCTGTAAACTGACTAACTGCTAATGTTAGCTAAATCTGTGCTGGATTGCGCAGGAATCATTGGCTCAAACCCACATGGCTCTGTGTGCGTTCACTTGCCGCTCAAATACCTACTATGTTTATTTGTTAAACCGCCCTGTAATTCATCAGTCATTCGTGTACTTTATTACCATACATGTTATGGACCTGTTAACACGCCTGTCATATCACAAAGAATGTTCTAGTAAAGCAGTTTTAATATTTAGTCAGAGGATGACAAGTCCTTATAAACAACAGTGTTTATGTTAATAATATTTAAGTTGATTTCTAACTTGCCGGTTTCTGCATTGGGGTTGCATTTTCAGAGTTAAGTTTGAGTTGTATTTTACATAAAATTTCTATACAAATTTTTTATCTGTGGCTAACCAAAATTCAGTGGATCTAAGTAACTCGATTATTATCAACTGTAGTATCAATATTTCTTTGTAAAAGGCTGAAATTCACACCACAATATAATATGTGCAATGCACCCTAGATTCTGAGTCTCCTTTGTACACTTTGCAGATGTACTGTACCCATCATGTATTGTCATTTGCACTTGTATCTTGTAATCACCCAACTTGTGTACTGTATGTAAATAACTTTAGAACTAGGGGGCTTCAGCAGACCAGCGCTGGGATCACCTCTTCTAATAGTTAATGTTTTGTGTTTGCTCTTGGGTTAAAGTGCAAAGTTGCTCTTGCCAACAGGTGTAGTTTATAGATAAGTAGAAAGTGTAAGGGGCCCATCTGTAGCCTATTGAGGACAAACATAAGTTCACACCAGCAATATTTCTTTCCCTCGCTTCTTTTGGTTATGTCACTCTGCATGTTATGCTGAAATTTTAAACCATGTTTTTTTACACATGCCTCTTGTAACTGGCTCTGGAATCTGCTAAAGGCAGCTTTTACAACTAACCCCTGTTATTTAGCAATATATATGTTTTTACAATATATTTTTGTGCATACAACTTGTGTATTTGGCTTTATGTTATGAAGACAAATATTTGCTTAAGGTAGTTTTAGCAGCTAACCACTGTGATTTTAATTGCAAAAGTGGATTGTGCTGACAAATGAATGATTATTGAAATGTTGTTTCTATTTGTAAAAAGTACATCTATTTGATTACAGTATCACCCTACAGAATGGACTGAATGTAGTTAAAGTCTCTCTCTCTCTCTCTCTCTTTAGCAGCAGACAGGCCTGATCAGCCGGGTCACAGACACAGTGAAGAGCATCGTCCCGTCCTGGTTACAGAAATATTTTAATAATGGAGGTTCTCCTGGAGCAGTGCAGGGGACAGAGCCCAACTGTCAGACGACTCTTCCTCCAAACGGCAGTGAGGAGGGGCCTCCTCCTCTGGACGGGCGGGACTCCCCTGAGCCCAGCACTAGTAACGCAGGTTAGTGATTTTAACGTCATCAGTCACTTCATGTTGACAGCACGAGGACAGATCTGAGCTTGTGTGTTTCTCTTCAGAGCCCTCCACGAGCCGCGCCTCTCTGAACTTTCAGGATTATGTTTTGTCGCGACCTCCGCTGAGCCGCTCTCATCTTCATTTTCCTCCTCTGGACGCCTCCTCTCCAGCTCTCGGGGCGTCCGGCAGCCTCTTCTCCCAACCTTCCACCTCCTCCGCCCCCGGACCCTTCTCCACAGGCTTCTCCTTGGTCAAAGAAATCAAGGACAACCTTTCACAGCACGAGGACGACAATATCTCTACAACCAGTGGCTTTTCATCTCGGGCCTCTGACAAAGGTATGGAATCAGTGCTATGTTATTGATACAGTTGAAGGTCATTATTATGTATACTTATGTGTGAATTCAATGGATTCACTTGTTTAACAGATGTCCCAAATTCAAAAACAGCGTCACTTCCTCAGCTGTGGTCTCCAGAAACAGACAGAACAAACTCTGGGCCGCAGCCTTCTCAGTCGACTCTGAAAAAGCCTGCATTTAACCTGTCAGTGTTTGGAAATTCATCAAATGTGAGTTACACTTTATCAACTCAAATTTACGCAGTTAATTCACAAAATGACAAACCATTACAGTACTTTATTACAACAATATTTAACATTTATTTCAAATTTCTTGTTGCAGTCTACATTAAACAGCACAATCCTAAATTCAAGTCAGCTCGGGGACTCACCGTTTTATCCAGGGAAGACGATGTATGGAGGCGCAGCCGCTGTCAAGAGCTCTCGCGCTCGTCCTGGGACACCATACCAGGTGAGGTTATGTTTGAGGCTTAAATTACTCGGTTTGCACAGGTGTTTGAAAGTCTTGAAATGCTGGAATTTAATGGTGTGTTTTGAAAAGTGCTTAAAAAGGCTTGGATTTCTAACTATTACAAAAAATGGCTAATGTTGTTTACCCCTAAAACCGCACCTATTACATTATTTTTGTATGGTTCACCATTCAAATATCTGTACAAACCCTGTAATTATAATAGTTCGTACATTGTGATGGTACATTTAGCTATGTAAATGTTAAATGGACATTACAAAAAGCCTGTTTTTTCTATAGGCCCCAGTGAGAAGACAGATCAAGGCTAAGCCGGCGGGTGCTCAGCCCTGCGGAGTAACGAGTGCCACTGCTCGGCGGATCCTTCAGTCTCTGGAGCGCATGTCCAGTCCTTTAGCTGTGAGTACCACTTTTGCTTATATAGAATCACTACAAACAACAGCAGGATTATATCATTTAGAAGTAGTTGTAATCTGCTCAGAAACATTATACAACAATATCTAGCAAACTGTTTTTTTCTCATATTATCCCAAATAATGTACTCAACCAACGCTGATATTTCCTATTTTTGTTCCTCTTTTTTGCTTATTTTAATGAATCACTGACATTCAGACCTGTCTTTTGTTTAGTTGGTTCGTATTGTATTTCTGTAACACTAAAGGCCAAATTACTTTTCATTACAGGATGCTAAGAGAATCCCATCAGCCTCATCATCTCCCATGTCAGCAGTAAGTAGTGCATAAAATGTGCAAAAATCCATTAATCTTGTATATTATATAACCTAGGACTTTGATAAGTTTCTCTGTACTCATTCATTCTCTCTCTCTGCAGCCATTAGACGGATCAAATCGAGACATGTCTCCATTTCAGCCCAAAAAGAAGCGGGTAAGTCAACGCGGATCTGTCCTTGTATGACTTAAACGCATATAAACAAATGTCAGTGTGTGTGTGTGGTTCACTGTGTAGAGTTCAGGCTAATCATATCTTCCTGATGTGAACACACTGGCTTCATTGTATTGACCCCGCTGCATTTGTTATGGTTTGTCTTCCTGTCTGCTGCCTGTTGACCTCATTTACAGCAGTAGGATTCACCACACATCGCACACAGCTGTTTACTCTTGTCTTGCTCTGTATAACATCTTTCATTGGTCACTGAGCAAAACACTACTCAAGTTTAATAACAAGGCTATGTTTAAATTGTAGTTTTGAATAGAGTCATTGTTAGATTATGACATTTCACAGCTGTAGTTATCAAACTCTTTGTGACAGCTGCCTTGTATAATCATAACAATGTTGGAATTGACAGGTTTTTTAAAGTGTGAAAAAATAAAATTGTTAGAAAAAAAAAAGAAGCTTTATATGACACTGGTTGTTGTAAAGTAGATAAAACATATTTTACTTTGGTCCCTCCCCTGGCCTCTACAGTAACATCAGATTAGACTTTTGTGGGATGCCACTTTGGCCAATAGCAGTTGAGATTTACTTTAGTCCCCCCCTTGGCCTCTACAGACTACAGACAACATACTACACATTTTAATAAAAAAGTCTATTTATCATATTATATATAATTTATTCATGAAATATTACTGTAATTGATAATGCTTTCATTTTTAACTTTTTATATTTAATTAGATGGACCTCCCCCCGGTGCAGAAGTTGGTGGTACCTTCTGCAGTGTCCGCTTCAACAAACCGCTCTGTGTCCTTTAGACCCTCATTAACTCCAGGAGTGAGGACTCCCAGAGACACAGTCAGTACTGCATTCATTGTTGCGCATATTTATCTAATGCTTAAGTGCTTATCCATAAATCTAGGTATATACCATGTTTTAATCATTATTTTCTACAATTTATTCTTATAGCCGACACGACAATCACCACTAATACCAGACGCAACACCTGGTCCATCTCTAAGGTAATGCATACAATAACTTATTTGTTTTCTGTAGATTTACATAAAATTTAACTTGACTTTTAAGAGTTTCATTTCTAATTCATTTATCAGCAGCACAATTGGTTCCCGCGGCCAAAGCTTCCCCGTGTCCAGTACGCCTGCCGTCAGTGCAGCGGGATCCGGAGGCGGCAAAATGAAGAGAGAAAGGAGCACCGCACGGCCCTCGACCAAACGCACTGACGATGATGAGGTGAGAGCACTTATAGATTTTTATGTTCAGGTAAAATACAGGGCTGAGATACTTTTTATAGAAATGCCGTGCCAATGCCTAGATTTCAAATACCAGTTTTTCTGATAGTGATTTCAGTACAGATATTTTTAATGCTCTATGGTTTGGTAGGTTATACTGTATGTTTATATAAAGGTAAGAAAACTCGGAAAAACTTTATTTATTCTAAAAAAATAATGGTGACAGAATGTATTAAAAATGATAAAATGGGACTTTTTGAATTGACTTAAATACTCTGGATGTTTCTAGAAGTTGCCATTTTTGCTCAACAGGTTAACATCAGCCATCTTTTTAAACCAATAATACCAATAATAACTCTGTCCAAGAATGATCCCTTAAATTGTATGTATTTTTAGGTCCCAGAAGCACCAGACCTTCCAGCCATCTCTCTCCCCATCAGCAGCACCGCGTTGCCCACATTCAGCTTCTCATCCCCGGTGCCACCTTCGACCACCGCCACCTCCAGCCCCACCCCCAACTCACTTAACATGACGCCTATCAAACCCACCACAGTAAATAAGGTATAATAAAAACTAAATTATCATCTTTACCAACTTCTGAGTGTGACTGTGGAGAGAATGAATAATGTTATTGTAAAGCGTCTTCGGGTAGCGCTATATAAGTGGTATGCATTGTCATTATAATTATTATTAAGCATTACCCTACTTGCCTATGAATTAATGGTTTAGTGAGACTGTGTGACTGTGGTGGTCAGGAGTGGCCGTAGGCGCAGAATGGCAGCCACACTTCCGCCACAGAGTATGACTGGGAGTGAATGAATAATGCATGAAATATTAAAGCATCTTTGTGTGTATATATAAGACTAATGCATTATTATTGTTATTATTAACTTCTATTCCAAAGATTATTTATTGATTGTTTTTTTAATTACCCAATCGCAGGAGCCCACTGTAGCATCATCGCCCCCTAGTGTACCATTCACATTTTCATCACCTATTGTCAAAGCAACTGCTGCTAGTCCACCTTCATTCTCTCCAACGGTAAGTCTTTTAATTTTATAATCAAATCAGAAATTACAATGTACATGACAGATTGCTAATAATTCATAAATTATTTTGCAGGGTGCTGGATTTACCTTCAGTGCTCCTGTAGCCAAGTTAGGATCCTCATCGTCAAATGGCAAAGCAGGAACATCCACAATGGCAACAGGTTTGTTCTGTGTTGACTTAGTATTTATATTGAAATAAAAATAATATTAAAATTGAATTAAAACATTCTATCTGTTTTATGTAGTAAAACCAATGGCAAACAAAAGCACAGAGGACTTTGACGGTCCTTTCAAACCGGCTAAGACTCTGAAGCAGGGGAGTGTGCTGGATCTACTCAAAGACCCTGGTGAGATAAATACATTATTTACTCTTTACTTTGTTTGTCTTTGTAATTCAATTGTGTATGTTTAAGTTATGTTTTTGGGGAACAGTTTATAACAAGTAGCTTCAGCATAGTGATTGTAAAGAGTTATACGCCTAGTTTCTGTAAGATTTTGCATTACTTCATTTGAATAGTTTTGAAGTGGTATACACTGCAGTGCAAGTATTCACACCCTTAGCATGTTTCCTTCATTGTTGCTTTACAATCGGGGATATAAATGGGTCATTTCAAGAACAATAGTATAGTAGACCATTTCAAATAAAGTATACCTCAATATATCAGATTTTTACATGCCAACAATGTAAAAGATTTTGTGCAAGATTTATTTTATTGTGAAGCAAACAAGTATTATTTTAAAACAAACGCTATATATGTTTAGGATAATAATAAAAATCTCTCTCTCTAGGCTTTTCCTCTCCTGTCACCAAGGCCTCAGACTCAGAAGCGACCTCTTCACAAACAACTGCTCCTTCCTCCTCGTCATCCTCCTCTTCATCATCATCAGGACTGCTCGACGCGTTCAGACCTCCGCCGGGCTGGAGCTGTGACGTGTGTTTAGTGCAGAACAAAACTTCAGATACAAAGTGTGTCTGTTGCTCTGCGCCTCAACCCAACTCCTCAAAATCATCCGAAAGTAAAACATCGGCCCCTCCTTCAATCGGATTTGACTCTACGACTTCTACTACTGCGTCATCGACTGCGACCGGGTTGGGAGCATTGTTTTCCAAACCGTCGGGAACTTGGGACTGCGATACATGCCTGGTACAAAACAAACCCGAGGCGGTAAAATGTGTGGCGTGTGAAACGGCGAAACCCGGAACCGGACTTAAGTCGTCGTTAACACTACCGTCTGCGTTCTTGGCGGTTAAGACTGTAGCCCCGCCCACTGATACGGTTTCTACGGTAACGACAGTGGGATTGGGAGATAAGTTCAAAACTCCTGAAGGATCATGGGAGTGTGACGTGTGTATGGTGCAGAATAAGGCGGAGGATACAAAGTGTGTGGCCTGTACGAGCTCCAAACCAGGTAATGTAGGCTAAGTCAAGAAGGTGAATTTTGTACTATGATTGTCATCTACTTCAGATACAAAGTGTAGCCCTACAGCTTACTAATTGTTTCAGTTATTAGTAAGCTGTAGGGCTACACAATAATAGAATAAGATGCAATATGTGAAAACTGGTGGACTGTTGCAATAACCATGTGACTGGTAATATTTGAAAACCGATAAGGATTTGTGGATAGAAATAGTAGTTTGATTTTTACTGAAGAAAAATGAAGGCCCTGGACTCACTAACTTTAAACTTGTATAGACTAAATCAGCTCTAAATGTATTACTTTATTTAAAACGAAATCAGACAATTTATTCAAATCTGTTAAGCCAGTGCTTTTTGTATTTTTCTGCTGGAAGATCATACGGTCTTTAAATTTTCTATATATTTTGTACAAATCTAAAATTCTTTTTCTCAAATTCAACAGGAGCATCAGAAGCAGCCACCACAGCGCCCTCTCTGGCCGCCTCCTCCACTGCAGCTGCCTCATCGTCCAGCACTGCTCCTGCGTTCGGATTGGGAGACAAGTTCAAGGCACCCGAGGGAGACTGGGAATGTGAAGTGTGTCTCGTACCGAATAAAGCGACAGACGTACAATGTGTGGCCTGTATGACTGCCAAACCTGGAGCTAAAGTGGAGGCCAAAGGTAAATGTTATTTGTGACATTTTTATGGGAAATATTATGCTATCTCATGTTTTCTGAGCTTTTTTACCATGTTATAATAATGAACTGAAAAAGTCTGCTAGAACTTGTTGATAAAAACCATGTCCAGATGCCCTTTTCAACCTTCAGAATGTTATAATAAGAATAATCAAGAACATCTAGAATTGTATTTTGTTACAGTCAAGCATGTTAAGATAATGCTGTATGCTGCTGAGATATTGAAGTTCTTTAAATGCTTCGTGTTAACTTAAGGACAGAAAGTAGGGCTGCACATTTATCAAAATCGAATCAAAATTGCAATTTAAATGGTGGCAAAAAAATTGTGGCATGTGAAACAATCACAATATTGCTTTTTTTTAATGTTTAAAAAAATTGCTTTTTCCCAAAGTTGTTCAGCCCTAGAAGAATCCACACCTTGCTACTTTTTCATTTGCTGTAGTGGTAAAGCAGGCATATATAGTATCTAAACTTGAGCTTTTTCAGCAGACAGAATGCAACTCCACAGAAAAAAAAGATAATATTTTAAATAAACATTGTTGTAAAATCTAGTGATGAAAAAAGTTAACTGAAATGTCATTTCCATATTTTATCTGTTTTTGTTTTTTGTCCTTAGCTTTTGGTACAACTTTTGGCTCATCCACAACTGGGACATCCAGCAATTCTACATTTGCTGCCGGTGGCTTCAAGTTTGGCACAACAGACAGCACTAGCACTGCGCCCTCTAGTGGATCTGGAGGGTTCAAATTCGGGGACTCTTTTCCAGACTCCTCTGCTTCATCATCATCATCTTCAGGTGGATTCAAATTCGGGACATCTTTTGGAAGCTCCTCGTCTGAAACCACTTCTAAAGACACTACTACTGCTCCTTCATCAGGGTTTAAGTTTGGCGCTTCTTCGGAAGGGGGCTTTAAATTTGGGACTGCCTCAAGCGATGACAAAAAAACGGAACAACCCGCTGCTAGTTCTGGATTCAAATTCGGAACAAGTGGCGGGATAAATTTTGGGACTGGCTCGACTAGCACAGAAAGTAGCTCAACTAAAGGTGGGTTTACATTTGGACAGTCAAAATCTGAAGAGAAATCGTCAGAAAGCAATTCAACGTCATCTACTGTTACCTTTGCTGCGTCTTCACAAGAAAAAAGCGACAGCTCGGCGCCATTGTCAGTTAGCACATCCACCACCACCACCACAAAACCTTCAATATTTGGGAGTTTGTCTTCTACAACACAAGGGGGCGCTACTTTTGGATCTTTGACATCTGAAAAGGACACGAATGCTGCACCTACCTTTACTTTTGGGAAACCAGAAGACAAGGCAGACGCGACCCCACCAGCGTCCACGTTTTTGTTTGGTGCGGCCAGTAAAGATGCCCCAGCCCCATCAGTTTCAGCCGCGACCGGAGGATTCTCATTTAGTAAACCCACCACCGCTGCTCCATCATCGGATCAACCCACGTTCGCTTTCGGCAAACCAGAAGATAAAAGTGAAACTACGACGACAGAGCCACCAAAGCCTGTGTTCAGCTTTGGGCAAAGTGCTGCAGGTAATTTAGACATAGAAAAACATCTGTCCCACAATTGGTTGGATGTACATGTAGCATCAAATAAAGTATCAAACCAGGAAATTACTTAAAGACTGCTAAGCAAAATAAGTGAAAAAAATGTCATTTGTAAGTAATGGTTCAATGGTTCAGGTCCCACTAGTGCTTTTCAGGAGTATTGCAGCTGTTGATTTAATTTGGAGACAGTTATGTTTTATGTTTTTGTCATGCTTTGGTCGGTCAATTTGATGAGGGGACTACTGCTTAGATCTGCTTTTGGCTGCTTAAGATATTAGTCTATATTAAGTACTGTTCTAGACATGGTTTAATTCTGGTTTTGACCTGTTTAGCCATGGTTTTGTCTTTGGTTTTTCAATTTCAAAGTCTCTGGTAATGATTATATATCTCAAATATTGTGTACACTAATTCTTTATCTCTCATCCCAATAGATTCAGCACCAGTTCCAAAACCAGCATTCTCCTTTATGGCCTCTTCTAATCCCACCACCAACTCCAACTCCTCCACCACCACCACCTCTGCGCCCGCCCCCAGTCTTTTTGGCAGCAGCAGTAGCTCCGCCCCTGCCCTGCCCGCTGCCTCCTCTCCTGTCCCCAGTACCTTTATGTTCGGTCAGCCAGGCTCCTCCTCCTCCACTGACCCTCCTCCGACCAAAGCCTTCATGTTCGGGGCGTCCCAGGACCCTCAGCCGGCCGCGCCCTCAGGTCCCGCCTCAGCTTCAGCTCAGCCCTTTATTTTCGGCGCCTCTGCCGCCGCCGCTCCCACTGCCCCTGCTCCTGCTGCTGCTCCGTCATTCAACTTTGGCTCAACAGCGCCTCCTGCTGCCTCCTCTGCAGGTGAGAGCTACTGCATTACACTGTACTAATGCCTACCTAGAGCTGGGGGAATCTTATTTTTTTACACTGATATGATAGGAATTTGCTATCTAGACATTTTACAATTCAGTCTTTACTACTTACTACTTTATAAGCTCTTTTTATTGTGCTTCAGGAGGACCACCTTTAAAAACCTCATTGAAGATTTTTGACTGTATACGATATTATATTTTGACTTTGTGAAGACAACATAGAAAAAGGAATTCTGATAACAACTGGAATGTTTTTTTTTGACAATACTAAAAAAAGACAACATAACACAACATGTATAATAATTTTGAAACATTAATTTTGGGTCTCATTGTCTTATCCCTATCCCACTTCACCCTCTTCTGTTCAACATGCAGTGACTGACGTTCCTCTTGTTCTTCCTCTAGCTCCCTCAGCTGCTCCCGCTCCGTTTGTCTTCAGCTCTGCCTCCTCCGGTGGATTTGGGACGAACCAGACCCCCTCGTTCGGCTCCTCGTTCGGGTCTCCGTTCCCGGGTCAGTCCTCTCAGCCCCCGGCCTTCGGAGCAAAACCCAACGCAGCACCAGCCTTCGGACAGACCAACTCCACACCCGTGTTTGGAGCGGCTGCTAACTCCACACCAGGTAAATGAAAGAGGATCAGTTATTGGTCTAAAATCATTATACATTTAGTTTATCAAACAATTAGTCTATTATTTAAAACCAGAAAACTGTGATTTTGACGTCAAACTTTTTAAATAACATCTCTGTATATTTTATGCTGTTTCCAAAAATTTTCCAAATATAGTTTACCAGCATATTAGAATTCTTAAATAGGGTATTTCCATTCAAAAGTGCATTCCCTCTATCCACTAACTCATTCATTCAAGTTAGTACATCAGGGATACAAAAAATCTCATTTGGGTTCACCAGTACTACTGAAAGAAGTCTGTCTGTTTCATAGTAAAGCAACCAGAATATATTTTTTATTTATTCAGCAGGTGGAGGTTTTCAGTTCGGTGGAGCCAGTGCTTTTGGGGCCTCTAACAGTGGGCATGGTGTGTTCACGTTTGGGGCGGGGGCAGGGTCTCCTGCTCCGCCCGCTGCTCCCTCCATTGCCCCTCAGCCCGGAGCAGCCACCCCAGGGTTCAACTTCTCCCAGGGACCTACTTTCAACATTGGGTATGAGTTTGTGTAGGACAGTGGTTCTCAAAGTTTGGTACATAGGCTTTTTCTATTTTTAATCAAGTTGAAATTCATTTGGACCCAGTTTAGAAAGTTAAGTCCTGGTTTAGTCTTGGTTAAAGGTATATCCGTAAGTTTTCTGAATTAAGTCAATTATTTGTCAATTTATTTTAAACATTTTCTTATTTTAGGAAACTTAAGACTAAACCTTTAAGTCATGGATTTTAGACCCGGTTTGGACCACAAGGTTAGGGTTAGGTTAGTCTTTGAAGTGGTCATTTCTAGTGTTGCACAATCAATCACAATTAAATCTATGTCATCTATGTAATTGTAATTGGCAAATCACAGAGGTTGCAATTCTTTAGGCAGAATGATAATCTCTGCACAAAAAAAGTAAAAAAAAAACAGCTTACCTTGCTTGAAAAGCATGTAGCTGTATAATTCTCTTTAGCAGTTATGATTAGACTAGGCTTTTTTGCAAATCTAATCATTATTCTCTATTTTCAGGTCAAATAAATCTTTCACGCCATCTCCTGGTGGACAAGCGATCGCCGGGCGCAGGATCAAGACGGCCGTGCGGCGCCGAAAGTAGAGGGTTGGACTTGAACTTGAAAGTTTGGACTTGGACTAAGACTTGACTTGGATCGAAGGCTGAGAAGTCGTCTCTGCTGAAATGACTTTTTTGTCTTATTGCCGCTTGTGAGGGCTTGGAGAAACCATTCACTTACACTATAGAACCGTTAATATATGGGACTGTACCATAGGACTATTAAACAACATATAAAAACTCATGACTGAACAGCCTAATTACAAATCAAGCAACGATTATTACCGCGCGACACACAACAAGCAAGTCATATCTATGTTTTCAACTCTTGCAAATGTCTGCTAGACGTACAAAACGGCATGACTTCTTTTTGTAATAAAACTACAAACTGCAAATTCAGATAAAAAGCGGATGAGAGTGTACACAGAAATCTTAGAAGTATGTATGATCAGGTTTGAGCTTGTGGTAGTAAGTGTGCGAAGACTGGTGAAAAATCTCCATTGTGAATTCCTATTATCTATTTAGACGCCGCTCCTGTGTTAAACTATAGGAGGCGGTAGTGAGTGAGGGGTTTCATGGATGATAGCCACGTTGTGTGATATAGCAAGTCTGTTGACGTGAATGCCTGTGTTTTTTCCCAGTTATGTACAAACTTGACGTGTGCTTGGTTGAAATTTTGTTTTCTTTGTACATGCTGATGACGATTGGGTTGCGTGTTGGTTATTCAAATAAGTAAAAATCGCCCCTTGGAAAGTCCTAGGGGTGATATTAAGCATATGAATGTCTCTTAAAATCTAAAAAAAGGATAGAAGGGGTTCAGAAAGGGGCAAAAACGCACTGTGGAGGATCAGCTTGGTTCAACTTCGTAGGAACTTTGTAAATGCTTTTTCCCGGTCCTATGTTTTGTTTTTCGGGCTAACCTGGTTCGCTCCACGTCACTGCTTCTTGTCCCTCCTCCTTCAAATCCTTTTACCTCTTAGAGCTCTTCTCTCTATTCTCTTAATTGGCCTATTATTATAAAAACTTGTAAATAGTGATTTTTTTTTTTTTTATCTGTGAAGTTGAAAATTATCCTTTTTTTTTGTGTTACCAACAACTCCGCATTCAGCATTTTGTTGTCTTTAGAATTTATTATTATTATTATGTAAAATTCCTATATTCAAAGTTGCCCAAATCCATTTAAAAGGAACTTTAAATGCTTAAAAATTGGAAAGCCTTTAATGACTAAAGGTATTAATTATATTGGCTTTTCTGATCCACTTTT
>JAVQKG010136548.1:0-13246 GCA_036025885.1 Hypseleotris bucephala | reverse complement strand
AATTTGTAGTGAAATGGTTTTATGTAGCAGTAGTCTTCTCAGTAAGGCAGAAGAAAAAACTCAATATATTGTTGACTCTTATTTCTGGCCCAATCTTTAAAATCCCAAATGAATTAGCTCAGTAGGTTAACTAACTGTGCAGAGATCAGAAGGTTGATGGTTCAAGCCCTGATTATGCATTATCTTATTGCCAATGTGCTAGCTTTAAACATACCACATAAAACATTTCATTTGTAATAAGTTTAGGGGCATTTTAGAGACAGTGTAGTGGGTAGGTCTCTTTCTAAAGTAGTAGGTCCCAATTTTGAGTCCCTCATGGAAAACTAAAAACACTTCCACTCTGGCATTAGCTCAGTAGGTTAGAAGGCTGCTTTGAGATCAGAGGCTTTAGGATCAGAGGCTTAGTGGTTCAAATACCATATCGTCAAATGAAATTGAAACAGTTTGAGTTCCACATGCAGCACTAAAAACAATTGTAGTTGTTTGTAAAAAAAAAATATATATATATATTGTTTTAATTGATGTAGACCACACAGGATTATAAAGCTAATGAACCAAGAAAATGATTACCTCAGTCGTTTAGAAGTCTGTTTTCAAGACAGAATGTTATAGGTTCAAGCCCTCATTATGCATAGTTTATTTTTGGCTAGTGGACTGGTTTAGCTTGATGTGTTGTTTTTTTTGTTAATGAATTAGAAGTTATTAGTTATAAGTGCAGTTAACTCTACAGTTCTGGATTCAGCATGGCAATGGTACAAGTTATTATTAAAACAATTTAGACATTTGTGGTTTAAAGATTGTAGTGAAATTGTAATGAGTTTAAAAAGACCACAGTGGATTTGAAAAATGCGGATTGATGTAAGTTTAAAACCTGTAACATTTCCTGCACACTAGATTAGATTTACCTTTGCCAAAACAGAAGTGCAGGGGTTCCAGTCTTTTTACATTTTTTACAATTAAACCAAAAAAGTATTTTTCTACATGCATGTTTACCATTGGGTTCATGAGTAAGTAAATATATTAATATCTACAGTATGTGTAGAGAAACTACTTCACTAATAGTAGTTGCTAAGGTGGAGCAGTGGTTAGCACTCTTGCCTTACAGTAAGAGGGTCCTGAGTTTGATTCCCAAAGTGGGCAGCCATGGCCCTTCTGTGTTCCATTTGAAATAAACTTTCAGGGAAGGTCAGCAGTGACACAAGGAAGAAGTGATTAGATATTGGGAGTGATCGGGATTACAGTCTGAATGTGGGATTTTTTCAAAGAATATCCTTTCTATTTTGACACAATGACATTCCATAAAACCATTTTACATGTGCATAGGAGAAATTAGCTGTCCTGGCGGAGGTATGCACTCTCCAAGTGCTTTCTAGTTTTGTGTTGGTTTAGATGTGGGTTAGTCCTATTGGTGTAACTGGAGAACTAATGCCTGATAGATACTAATCTACAGAGATTTTAAAACACTGGGGTTAATAAAAAAAAAAGGCATGTGCAGATAAAATATTCACTGAGCAGTAGTTCTATGTGAGACAATTTTTGATGCCATGTTGTTGATGCCAGAGGTCGGTCATAAGATATTAGAATAGAAACATCAGATCCGATATCTACATTACTGTCTGCAGCAGAAGCACAAGATGACAAAACATGAAGCAGGTGAGCCACTTTACAAGCCCTACCAAATAAAGTGGCCAGGTAGTGAATAGTCTATGTGTTTCTATTTTACCTCAAAACAGTGAGACACAACACACTTACCTCATCCTCATCATCATCATCATCATCATCATCGTCTTCTTCAAGTTCCTCCGCTGGTTCATTGCCTCCATTGGGACTGGCTTCCTCTGCTACATGTATTTCTGCCTGAGGTGCCTCTGGGCATGCACTCTCCGCCTCAGGGCCAGAAGTAGGCTCTATCCTGGTTTCAGTTTCTGCAGCAACTGTTACAAGCTCCAAGTTATTATCTAGTTTGTCAGATGAGGCTGGCTCCATTATTGGTGTTACATCCACTAATGGTTCAAGCAATGGATCAAGGGATAAACCAGCTAAACTTTGGGCCACTATTGGGACTGGTTCATTGCATGTTGCGGATGTAGTGTCAAAACTAATCAGCTGATCCTCCTCTGCTATAGATGGTTTGACAATTTCTACTACATTTTCCACCAATATATCTTCATTTGCGGCCTCTTGCACAACAATAGGGTCTTGTTCCAATTCTTCATCTAAAGGCTGGTCAAGCAGTGGTACTGATGAGATTACATTAGTTTCAACAGTAACATCAAGGACTTCCTCTGTTGTCAAGGACTCGGTTGCTACAATAATTTGCTCCTCTGTTGATATGGCAATCTCTGATGACTCAAAGATGGCGACTTCAGCTTGAGGTTTAGCCAGCGGGGGACTTTCTTTGATATCCTCTTCAAGTGATGCAACAGTTTCTAAGATTTCAACTTTTTCAACTATATCGGAAGTGTCTTGTACAATCTCTGGCTGGAGTTCTGTAATATCTGTGACTGGCTCAGCTAAAATGTTTTCCTCAACTTCGGCCACATCTTCAGAGTCCTCTAGTTCTTCTGACTGATCAATAATTTCGTCTTCTGGTGGTGAAACTGGTGCAATAGGTGTTATTGTTGGAATAATTTCTTTGACTATTTCTATTTCTTCAGGTGTGGATTGTGTCACTGCAGCCAATGTTGCACTTCCAACTACTTGCTCGACCACATCCTGTAAAGAACAAATAAAAGGGATTATCATGTAAGTAAACAGATAATGTCCCGATTCTTTCCACTGCTTTTACTGCATGTAAACATATGAAATGTAGACTTGTTTAAATTGCATTTTTAGATTATCTTAATTCTAAAAAGAACATTTGTACTGAGGGAGATGTGATAGCAAGTTACAATTGTAGTGAAATGTGATGTAGTGAAGTTGGTTGGTGTGAAAAAGAAGAATGCAGAAGATAGGGTTAGATGGAGGCAGATGAACTTTGGCAAAAACAAACCAAAAAAGCAGCATGAAAAAAACAAATACTTTAAAATTAAAATTTGATGTACTGTATCTGTATATCATATCTTATAATGCAGACAGTTAAGTATAGTAAGGTTTAGAGAAGTACACTGCACACTGATGATTACCTTTGACTCAACTGCCTCTTCTTTGGCTTCTTTGGGAATAAAACCAGCAGCTTCTTCCACAATATTACGGTCTTCGTTTGGCTGCAAAAGAAAAAAAAAATTACATAGTTTTTCTTATTAAATGTAAATCCTTCAACTTTCCCTCTCACCATGATGAGTGGATACTCTGCAGCGGGCCTGACCCTGACATGAGTCTCCTTCAGGTACTCCTCAGCCAGCAGGGCACTCTGAAGGCCCGGGAACAGGTTACTGTACTGGGAAGGGTCAGCCAGCGCATCTGCTGCCTTCTGGTTCACCTTAGACAGACTCCCCTTCCACAACTTCACCACCCTGAGCAAATGAAAGGGGTGAATTGGTCTTTTAGAAATGCAAATTATAGTTTTCAAAATAAGTATGCAATTTTTTTCATTTTATTTTGATTTGATTGTGCCCTATTTTTAAGACTACTTTTATCAGAATGACTGGGTTTGATTTGCTTTGTTCAGCATTGCATGTTTTATAACTTGCAATGCAATGTGCTTTAGAGATGCAAATTCAAGTTTTCAAACATACAAAGTATGCCATTTTTTTGTCAACATAGTTTTATTTTGTTGTTGCTACTTTATGACAATTTTTTGTACTTTTATCAATATTACTAGATTATTTGCTTTTAGATCAGCATGACATGTTTTATAACTTGCAATGCATTATTTATAGAAAACATTTTTGCAAGCTGTTGATTTCTACTTAATGCACTGATTAGAGGCATGTCCCTTTAAGGCCCTCTTTCCCCCTGCTGCTCACACCCACTTTACTACCACAGCTGACGTAAACAAATGAAAGTAGTAGCACAGTGAAAAAAGTGTTTTGAGATCTCAAGAAGGTCCATGCCTCAACATACATTATACCAATATGTGTGAGTGGGCAACAAAATTACAACTCTGTATGTTTTTGACAAGGAAAGGGGCAATTTAACATTGTAGAAAGATCCAAAAGTTGACTAAGCCCCTTCATAAATTATAAATCATTAATTTCAAATAAAATATGAATTCAACATTTATTTCTAAACCCAAACAATGAACCATCCATCCCCCTGCATTTGTGTTTAAACAGCTCTACCTCGACACATGGCTGGGCAGGTATGTTCTCGCCAGAAACGCAGCCTCTGGCAACCGGTCTGTTTTGATCAGAAGGTCCAGACATTTGTCCAGTCTGTGAGGGCACAAAACAAACAGAAATAAATAATAAATAATATACAAAGGTAGTTAAAATTTGAAGACTTGTGTTGTTTGCTACTTTTAAGGACAAGCACAATAATAGAAAAAAATGGGTAATGTTGACTGTTAGTGTTTTTTTAAAAAGGTAAGGCATTGCTGACCTGGTTGAAATTGGTCTAACTTTTGGACCGAATTAAGACAACATTGTGGTAATTAAACAGATTTTTTCAAATACATTTTAATTAGCAATAAAGTTTGATTTAATGATTTTATTTCATTCACAACTAATAGTATGGAAAGGGTATGTTTAAATACAATATCTAAAAGATGTATACACATTTAGTTTCTTGCAATACTGATACAGAGTTTACTAAAAATTCAATAACAATCAATTCCCTATATACTGTTGAGCCCTACCTCTCTTTCATATAATCTCAATTACTAACCTTCCCTGCATGAAATAGGCCAGAAATGCTACATTGGTTTTGCCGTCCTGGTCTGCGCCCTCGGCCAGTTTGCCCACCATGTTGGAGTTGCCCGAGGCAGTGGCCAGCAGCAGTAATCCACCGTAATCCTGGGCATGGTGCAAACACTCCTGGGCCAGGCTGAAGTGGCATTTTGTTGTGGCGAGTTCAGCCAGCTGCTTCCACTTGTGTTCAGACTAGACCCCCATGAGCCAGGACACCAACGAGAGAGAGACCAGAGGATTAGCTCAAAAGGAAGAGATTAAACCTTCACATTAGGATATAAGCAGGTCAGTACAGAATAGAGGTTAAGGTTTTGGTGTCATTATGTTGAGAGTGACCCAGATTTTAGGGGTTGTACTTTTTTAAGCTGTGAAAATTTGCACAATGTTTCTACAAAGAAAAATAAACATTTTTAATAATTGTGTCTATCTTGATTGATGTTTTAGGTTATTTTTAATAACATGTAACAAGTATACAAAATGTTTTTTTAGTGCTGTGACTTTCTCTCAGCAGAAAAATCAGGTGAATGTAACTTTAAGGCCTTCTTTACCCAAGCTGGCCACACCCACTTCATTATAAAGAGCAACATTACAACATGGTTTGCTTAGTATATTTAGGTCCCTTTAAACTACAAGACTTTATATGCATTATGATTAATCTGTGTGCCTCTGCCTTACCTCTGCCTCTAAGGCCAGCTGGTATGCTATCTTGAGTTCGCCCAGCTGCAGGGCCAGTTCAAACTTGTGCTCCGAATCTGTGGTTACGGCCAATGCCTGCTGCTTGAAGCCCTTTAAAAAATAAATTAAACAACATAAGACAATTGAATACATTAATATTTGCTCATATATATTTTTCATTTGCTAATTTCTGCTATCAGTGACTGGGTCTATCCCACAAACTATGGGCCTCTATCAGGTTAGAACCCTGACAATCCCAGTTGGTTGCAGGACTGACACACAGCAACATATACTGCCAGATAATCATTCGGTCTTCGATTATTATTTAAAGTAAAACATTCAAATGGATGTGTGTACAGTGCGGAAAAGCCAAAGTAAATGGGGAAAACCAAGAGACCGCCAGGACATGCAGACTACATTCATAGAAATTATAGTGCAGACTGGAAGAACAATCCCTCATCCTCCTTCCCAAAGTCAACTACTCAGGCACGGCACATCACATTTAAAATATTTCAATATAAAAGTCAGAGTTTGGTTGGTCAGAGTCAAATTATCTATTTTAAAAGACTTTTAGCTGAGGGAGAAGCATGTTTTCTATCTCTCTCTTTTGATTAATATATTTGAGAAGCCCCGAAAATGCTACCCAGAGGCTGCTCTCCATCTGGCTGCCTCATGTTGTCTAAATTATACATGTATTCAAACTCTAGATTTAAAGTCAGTCGAAATAGTTGAGAAGGCACAGATATTAACATCTGGGGTTGAAAAATGTAGACATTAAACTGACCTGTTTTTCTAGGAAGTGTGCGACCCGGGGCCTTTGCTCTTTGGGGATGGTGGGGAGGACACGGTCTGCAGTGCTGAAGTCTCGTCTCATGACTGCAGTTTGATACTCCAGCACAGACAGAAGCAGAGAGAAGCTGACAATGTTGAGCTCTTTGTCTCCGAGGTATAGACGGTCATCTTTGGGGATGTAGCCCAAAAGATACATTGTCCTAAAGCAGAAGAAAAAAATAATACAGTTTATGTTTTAAGTGTTTGCTGTATCCAGTAAACAAGGAAGAATATTTATACTTAAGCCCAAACTAAATTGCAATCCATTATTTACACACAGTACACCCCCAAACCACTTTATAAAGATTGTAGCTAATAAACTAGAAGCTTGTGTGGTCTTCTTTTTTGTCACTTTAAATGGACATGGCCCTGTGGATCTCTAGTGGAATCGCAGATGTTGCCTGTCTATTCACTCAAACCAGTTTCTGAAGAAAGCATTGCCATTGAATTTTGTAAAATTTTCACACTATGCTCTGTAAATCTTAGACATGGTTACATATGAAAATCCCACCAAAGCGAACTTCGGCAGGCTAAATCAATTGATTTAGTGTAATGTTTTAGGCTAATTATGTATTTGAGCTCACACGTATATCACTTCATCCTACTCCTTTTGGGCCATTGGTTGTGAAAAATGTTTTTGTTGTTGAAAATGTATATAAATTGTATATATATGTCCCTAATAAAGTGGCCACTCGGTATATAGGCATCCTACCTGTCCATGTGTGCAACAGTGATGATCTCTCCTCCAACATAATAGTTCAGTCTGTTCACAGAGCTGGTGTAGATGAAGCAATCTCCAACCCACACTCCAGTTTTCACCACTTCCTGGACCTCTCCCTGGACCTAAAGATCAACAAAGGACCAGAAATTTAACTACAATTTACCAAATAATTTGCAAATAAGTCAATAATGATTTAAGACCTCAAAGGCATCCTCAATCCCATCTTCAGTTATTCCCTCTTTCTTCTCCACAGCCACTGCCACTTTTTCCGACATGTATTTCAGCACAAAGAACGACTCGTCTGTAGCGATACACACCAGCTCCCCCGAGTCAGACCAAAAGATCTACAGGAAAATGTAGTCTAAGATTATTAATGTCCTTAATCTGAAAGTAAATCAGTGCAATAAGAAATATCTGCATTTGCCTTGCTATGCTATTATTTGCTATAGGCCAAAAGTGAGTAGGTTGAAATGTGAGCTGAATGCGCATAATTTAGTTGGACTACTTAAGTAAAAAGAGAATGACATTTTTGTGTGAATGATTATGAAACAGTTGTGGCACACTGTTATACTTTTTTCTTTGTAGTTATATCAATGTGAAAATAGCATAATGTGAACGTACATGCTTAGGCTGGATCTCAATACGGCGAATAAGTTCAGCACTGTCCCAGTCGTAAAAGGCTAGACCACTGTTAGACCTGACACCCAGCAAGAAGCCACCAAAGACACCTGACAAAGAATAAAAAATACATCAAAAATGAAAACTGTTGAGTGCTATTTACCTGCACGAAAAGTCTAAATAATTATCAAATATTGTAACTAGCCTTCTGCTCCAAAGTCGGGTTTAAAAGCTTTTTTCTCTTTGAAGTTCTTGAAGATCTTGATTTTGTTGTTGCCTTCTCGAATAGCATATCTGTAAAAATTAAACATCAATATTATATTAGTACTGTCTCAATTTCAAAGATGTCTCTATTTCTCTGCACTCACTGTGATGAATCATGTGCCCAGACAAACTCCTGAGCGGCTCCAAAGCTCTTGTTCCTCAGGGCCATGGCAGTGTAGATAATGTACTCTCCATCACCACACACCACCACAAACCTAATAAAACAAAACAAAAAGAAACTTTGGTTTTAAAATTTCTTTTAGTTAAGACTGGAGCTTACCTGCTTTTGTTTTTAATTGTACTATGTTCTTTAACTTGTCTTTTATTTGCCTTGTGTATGAGTTGTGCTATACAAATAAACTTGCCTTGCCATTAAAAATTCTAAAACAAATCTTTAAAACTGTTAAACTTAAGAAGACAATATAAACTTTTACCCAGTTTGTCCACCTACCTTCCATTGGGACTGTGTTGGATGGTCTGGGGGTAGTAGACTTTTACCCAGTTTGTCCACCTACCTTCCATTGGGACTGTGTTGGATGGTCTGGGGGTAGATCTCACAGCTGCCCATGTCCTTGACCCCCAGAGGCAGTCTCTCTCCGTCTCTGATCTCAGTGTCACCCATGGCCTTCAGATTGGCCTGTTGTACTTCAGAGTGTTTGGCCCACATCACCTTTCCACTGGAGTCCATGGACATCGCTGGCTCCTCGCGGCCCAACTATAGAGAATTAGACACATCTTAAAAGTTATATTGATATTTTCTTATTTATACATTCACTGTCTATCTAATAAAGTGGCACCCAATGTGGTCTTCTGCTGCTGTAGCCCACCTGCTTCATGTTTTGTAATGTAGTGCAGGAGAAGAACTATGTCTATGTCTTTTTCTAACCATTCTCTGCAGATCATGGTTGTAGGTAAAATCCCATTAGATCATCAATTAACAACTACACCATGTATGAAGTTCCTTAAATCAACTTTTTCCTCCACATTCTAGTGCTTGGTTTAAATTTCATCGGGTTAGGTGTGTATGACTAAATCCACTGACTTAATGTGATAGGCCAATTCGCCTTGCGAGTTAACAACCAGGCCCACCTAATAAAGTGGCCAATGAGTTTGTACTGGTGGTGTGATATACCTTGATGATGATGCTGCCTTCATCATATCCCAAAGCCACACTGTTTGAACCAGACTGGCTGCAGATACACCACACTCTCTCCATCCCATAGTTCAGGGTGTTTTCAAGCCTGTAAGTGTTGGAGTGCCAGACACGCACAGTCCCTTTAAGAGAAATAAACATAAATAACTTAATTGTAGAAATTATTAATTATTTTTTTATTAATTAATTAATCAATGGGCAACACTATATAATGATATTGTACCATCTTCTGAGCCTGTGAGGATGATTGGAAGTTCAGGGTGGAATGAAACACAGGTCACATTCTGGGCGTGTCCTTCAAGAGTCTGAACGCAAGTTTTATTCTGAAAAAAACATTAAAGAATTGTTAAATAACATAGAAGTGCTCGTTGTTGGCATATTTCTTTTTTTTCAAATGTAGCTTTTCAACAACAACAAACAAGTGGTTGCAGGCTTCTCACATATTTCTGTCTCTTTAAACCGAGATGGACCATTTCATGTTCACACTGGGTGAAGATAAACTGGGTGAAGTTGGACTAGAAGCCAGAGTAATGAGCTTACACCCGATTGGTAAGATACTTTAAAAATCCAGGATTCTAAAAGCTTTCTGTATTTCTTTCTTTATAAATTTAAGTCACATACCTGATAATCCCATATTTTCACCAGATGGTCGTCAGCCCCTGATATCAGATATGGTTTGTCTCCTCCGCTGTAATAGTCAATACAGTTCACTCCCTTCTCATGACCCTCCAAGGTGAAGTTTGGAGTTTTGGATCCCAGCTGCCACACCTACAATACCATAAAATATCACAAAATACACAAGGAAAAACTACATGCTCTGTTCTCAAGAAATTTCTTTTCTCATATATTTCCAGTGTGTCTATGTACTTTGATAGTTCTGTCCAGAGAGGCGCTGGCGAACTGGTTGTTGTCTTTGGGGTTGATGACGATCTGCATGACGTAGTGAGTGTGTCCTTCAAACACCTGACAACACATCCACTTTTTGTCCCAGTCCCACAACTTGATCAACATGTCATCTACAAAACACAAAATACAAAATACAAGTGTTAGTCTTGCATATACAGTAACAGTCCTTAATAAAATTGCCATGTGAATTGATAGGGGACTTTTCATATTCAATTATTTTTTCTTACCGCTGCTGGTGAGGATGTAGGGCTGTGTGGGATGGACAGCGATAAAGCGGATGTAGTCGGCATGAGCCTCAAACATGTGAACTCTCTCCAAAGTGTTATAGTTGAACACTCTGATCTGCATGTCATCCTGGAGAGAGGAAAACATGGCTGAATTAATATATAATAACACTGTAAATATTATTGAAATAAATTATATACATACATTAAATGGCAAAAGTAATAGTCAAAATGGTTACTTACTGAGCCTGCAATCACCCAATGTTTCCTGGCCACAAACTTTGCCACTCTGACAGGTAGGTCACACAGCTCAAAGGTTTTCACCATGGTCTGTGAGTGCAAATTAGAAAGTCTTTAAATATGCACTTGTTCATCAGTGGACAAATACATTACATTACACTTTTCTTTTTTACACTTTTCTTTTGTAACTTTTTGTCTCTCCACGGAGCTCTCCATACAGTTTTTGCAAAATAAACAAGAACTTCAAAGAATATATATTGTTTATCATATAATTCATTATATAAGGTAAGGTAAGGTAAGTTGCATTATCCCCCTTTAACATAAATATTAAACTGAATGATATCTGATACAGACCTGAGAGTCATGGTTCCAGACGACCACAGTGCCGCTGTAGAGGCTGACCACCATCCAGGGCTCAGTGGGGTGTAGGTCTACACTCTTCACCCGGTCAGAGCGAGCTGTGAGCCTGCGCTTGATGTCCAGACGCAGAGGCTAGGGTCAAAACAAGACAGGTTTAGTTCTGGTTTAAACCTGCTTAAGAGATTTGGTTTAGACCTGCTTGATGGAAAAGTCTTTTAGACCTAGTTTTTATTTGTGGCTCTGGTTTTATTTAGACTAATATATTACATTTTCCTAAAAGTATTGTCATTTGTTAGTTTGACAATAGTTTTATCAAAATAACGAGTCTTTGTCCAGACATGAAGCCTACCCATTTTTTAAAATGTATTTTCCATTAAAAAATGTTAAGGTGTTATAGGTAACTGGAATTAGGCCTGCAACTATGGGCCTTAGGAGGAGATACAGAACGGACAATGGACAGTTTGTCAAAGGAGGGATCATACAAATTAGTAGTAACTATGTAATTACATGAACGCATAACAAGCATTTTTTAGGCTTATCAATCAATTTTGGTTCGATAATATTTTTTCAAGGGGCGAGGATGGCTCATGGAGGTGTGTCACCCCACATTATTATGCATGCCTGCTTCACAATGACATGGACCTGTTTTAGTTTCTTCATAACTTCTGCGCTACAATAAAGTTTATAGCTCACTACTTTGCTTGACTTTTCTTTTATCGCCGCAACAATAGAAAGACACTACTTTCTGCTACGTGTATGTTGTTCTTGTACGTCCTTCGTGGTTGTTGCATATGTTTCACGTTGCACTCACAGAAAGAACAAACACAGCTATAGGCAGCTAGTTACATAGTCATAACATTTATCTCACCATGTTTCCGCGTCAGTGCGTCTCTACGTTGATGTCCACTTTAGTTTATAGACTCCTGCTGTCCACGACCAACTTCAATCAACGAAAGATTCATCGGAGAAACTTTGTCACAAGCAAAACATAGTAAAATTGAACCATTTCCGGTAGTACGCTTTCCCTTTACGCCACAAAGACACGCGCTTCCTTATCATTGGTCTAATGCAACCATGAAAAATGAGAAAATAACTTCGTAGATTCTTTAAAGATGGTCGTAAAGCGCTGTTAAGTGTTATTTGATATTGTGGGGAAATTGTATACGCATTTCTTTCAAATTGACAATTATTTCGTTTTATTTTAAAAGGTAGAGCTGCATTTTTCCGGTTTAACCCATGCGCAAATATCCAAATTGACGCACATTTATTTTGGCTACGTGGATTCTGTTGGAGCTTCCTGTGCTTTCAGTTCCAGATCCGGCAGAACACACTGTACCTGGGGCAACGTGGACTTGAAAGAACAGAGAAAAACCTTTTTTCAATTTAATAAACTTTAGTGTTTTTTGACCAACTGTGAAAATAACATGGCACATTTTACACGTAAACAAACGATGCCCATAACAACATAAAAAAATAATCTGGTTGTAAAATGCAACAGTAGCTTTTTCAGGTTACCTTGAAACTTCTAATTTAGTTTACAAGTTTCTGTTTTTTAGTCAGTGGGCCTATACAGTGGGCCTATACAGTTACAGATACAGTTGTGGGACAGTTTTCAATGTTGAAAATGGGATAAAAATAGGATCCATGACAAAAATGCATTTGCAATAAGTGTCAATATGGTTATAATAGGCTCAATAAAAACACAACATAACCACATTACCCAATGGGGAAAAATGCTAGTACCACGAAGGGCTGTGGTTATTATTATTTATTCAGCTTTGCAATATCAAATTTATAATGTGGTATTTCAGACCAACATTATTATGAATGTGGGGATGTGGTGGGTACATCATAAATGGGGTGAACCCTAAAGATAATATGTAGGCTGTTTGCTAAAATTAAGTGATTTAAGTGAATGTTTTTATTATAGGCTATTGCACCAAAACCGAACCAAGTTTTAAACATGTTTATTAAAAGTCCGTACAAGTGCAGTATAAATAGACACCAACATACAAAACATGATGCAGTTTTGTGCAAACTTTGTTTCTTCTTCTTCTTAGGCCTTCTTGAAGACTTGGTGGCAGACTTTGTCAAGTACAGTGATTTCCTAAACAGAGAACAAAGACCTTTAGACGAGTTCCCATGATGCAACAGGGTTTGTATAGTTACATAATCATTGGCTTTATCTGGGTTTTATATGGATCTTTTTATTGTAATTGCATAAAGATAAGATCATCTGTATCTGTAACTTAATCTTTTAACACTTTTATTTCAAGACTTTGCTACTTGATCGGTGTCATGAAGTTGTAGCCAAAAATTGATTAGCAAATCCATTATTCTTATACCATGGTCCTCCACCGGAAAAGGGTGGTTTGCCCTCTCCAGGTGGGTGGAGAAGTCCTGCCTCAAGTGGAGGAGTTCAAGTATCTCGGGGTCTTGTTCACGAGTGAGGGAAGGATGGAGC
>JAVQKG010136468.1:0-15971 GCA_036025885.1 Hypseleotris bucephala | reverse complement strand
TTAACAATATAAAAACCCTTAGACATCACAGATTAAAGTCGCAGTTAGTGCCAAAACATTGTATAGGGGAAATTACCTGTCCTGGCGTCGGTATGCACTCTCCGAGTGCTTTCTAGTTAATCCTACTTTGGTTTAGACCTAACACATTGAAAAAGAGGCATGGTCATAGTTTTAGCCCTGGTTTGGACTTTGGAACACACCACTGAAGTATAATCTTGGTTTAGTCCTGGTTCAGACCTAATTGATACACTATAGTTTAGACTTACTACTGGGGCCTTTGGAACATTTTAGAGGGTCTGAAACAGGCCTAATAACACTTCAAATGCATAGTGATTAACTCTGGCACTTGGTCTAAGAGTTCCTGTGGCTCTTTTTTGGCTGTTACCTTCTATAGTAGATGTGATTAATAGTAAAACATCAAATGTGAATGTGAAACGTTGCCCTTAATTTAGCCCTCTCTGAAAGCACTCCGTCTTTGTGAGCACAATAATGCCTTGTTTAACATCAGTCAGGACTCTATTTTTCACCAAAACCACAGTCACTATGTTCCGGTTTGAAGGAGTTTTGGTTATAAATTGTGGACGCAGATGGAGAAGTGGCTTGTACGGGCTCATTTGTCTGACTGCTGTGTTGATGTTTTTGGGGGTAACAAGTCCAATGCTTCTCCTTGCTGCGGCTTCTACTACTTCATCAGTCACTGGGCCAAAGAGTGCAATGCAAACAGACTGTGGACATCTTCTTTATGGCAATACTGCCCCATTGTCCCGGAAACAGTCCATAGTCTGAGCCATTACTCTTCACCAAAACAAAGTCAACTATAAGTCAACTAAGTGCTTAATCATGGTGTTGTAAATTATTGAAAATGTTACACATTGTATTTTGTCAACTATGTATTAAGAGTCTTTTGGCTGTTTTCTTTCAAAGGGGGCAATAGCAAATGGCCTGCCTTCATCTAACCCAATCCTAATCTAATTTTCTTCTCTCACAATAACATCCTGTCCTTTTTGACTGCATTCATAAACCTTTGTAGTCTTCCTCTAGGCCCATGATGACTGTTCTAACCTTTGTCATTTTACCCATGTACTCATGATCCCTCCTCTGTACATTTCCATGTCCCTCTCTGACTTCAAATATCTGACATAAGCTGTCCCTTTGATACACATCCTCAATGCATCGTTTATAAAGCCACACAACAATGCTTGTCTCTCTCTCTTTCTTTTCCTTTCATTTTTGCCAAAATGTGCTTATCCTATTACACACCTTTACTGTTCCCCAACCATCTAATATATTTCATAATAAAAACTAAATATTATTGTGCAAACTCCTGAAATTCCCCGTTCCTCTCATCATATTCTCTGTCCCATCAGATTGGTATAAGCAGTGTAGGAAAATAATGGTGTTCTTTGTGCCCCTGTCTGGACAGCCACTATCCCATGGGGGCAGGAGAGGTGTGTGTGTTTGGGTGTGTGTATGTAGGATTGGGGTGCCGAAGGTTAAGGTCACTTGGTCAGTCCCTGTGACCGTCCAGTGAGAGAATCAGTCAACACCTATAAATGAAGTCAGGCAGGTGCATAAACCCTCCCAAGTGAAGGCTGGATGCATTTTTAATATGACGTTTAGTTCTATTTTTGTCTGGGTTAGCCCCTAGTTTGGATGTTTGTCTGATTTTAGACATAATTTAGGGCAATCTTTTTAGGATTTATTTGTTGATAGTGCTCACTGGAGTTTCACCTGCTTTTGGGTTGATAATGACCTGACACTAGTTTCACGAAAGCGGTTCATTCTCCTGGAGCAAAACTGCCTACTGTACTGTGGATGTTGATTTGATGTTGTCTGAATTCAAACCTTGATTAGCCAGTTTCGTAGTTATCTTAATAAGAAGCAGCTATATTTTGTACGACTTAACCATTAATGTTGAAAGGCAGAGTCTAAATGAATGCGCTATTTCTCGCAATGTAACAATCCCAAATTACTTATTATTGCTAACTTCATATCATGGTTCAGATTTTATCATCATATTGCCCACCCCTACAACATTGGCCACTTGAAGTCCCGCT
The DNA here is from genome assembly GCA_036025885.1 of Hypseleotris bucephala. Classification (NCBI taxonomy): domain Eukaryota; kingdom Metazoa; phylum Chordata; class Actinopteri; order Gobiiformes; family Eleotridae; genus Hypseleotris; species Hypseleotris bucephala. The sequence goes on along the minus strand of JAVQKG010136468.1, from coordinate 13,914 downwards.
CATATACGCTGGTAAAACCCCTCTCTCTGAACAAACAATGGTGTAATCTCGGTGCAGCCCTCGGCCCACCCCACACAGCGCCCGTCTATCATCTTTAAAACACTCATTACTCTATGATACTATGACTCATAAAGTTCCCACATGACTTTGACACTTTTGATCCACTGTCCTGTCATCAGCTTGTGAATTAGGCTGCCCTTGCACTGGACACCAATTGACAGCGCGTGCCTCTGTGGGCCTTGTGAAAACATAGCGGCTTATCCGCGCCCCTATAAGCAGGTTTTTCTGACATTGCGTCGGTTAAAGCTGCGAAAATCCCGGTGGCAATCCTACACATTCCCTCAGTATGAAGTAAGTAAACTGATACATGATCACAGGCTTGACAATGTTGGGTCAATTGACTTGTACTGTAAATAGAGAAATCCTGATATATGCATAGTGCCTTCTGAAATCCTATTGAACACAGATGACCAGGATTACATTGATATAAATAGGGGCAGAAGCCAGGGGAAATGTATGTAGAATTATGGGTGGATACATTAGTAATTGAGTGGATCATTTCATCGTCATTGGGATTGAGATGGTGGAGTCAAGGACAGATCATCCTCAACAAGGGCTGTCAGCTGCACACAGACAAAGAGTGACTGTGGGGAAGGTCAAAGAGACTGATACAGTAGTACACTATAAGATTTCCAATTAAAATACAGTAAGTAAATTCAGCTTTTAGTTTCAAGTCACAAATAACTTCAAAATAAGAAAAAGCATGATTAATGTGATGCTGCAGTTCTTTGGGGGTGTCAGAAATACAATGAAAAAAGTGGAACGTTGCTCTGTTACAAATTGTGCTGTAATTATTCACATGAAAAAATGTGTCCCAGTTTGCTAAAGTTGATCAGTCCAACTAAATGATTTGTATTAAACTCAGAAGGAACTTCATAAGTGTATACGCTTCTATCATCTTTAATCCACACATTCTAGATTGCATTTGAGAGCAAATTGAGACAGTCAAATATTTTTCATGTGAATGAACTTCAAAATTGGTGTTGGCATCACTTTTGTATAGCATTTGGTTTTCCTTTTTATAAGTAAATTAACATTTAAAATCTTTACAGTATGCACGGGACCCACTTGGAAAGCACACCAGACCACCAGGGTTAACGAGTTTATGTCTGAACTGTGGAGATGTACTGTTTAAACTTGTGATCATTGTTTATATTGTGTTGTGCTATAAGCAACTTTGACAATGTAATCAGTTTATCATTTTTCTTTTTGTCATTCTTTTTAGCTTTTCTGTTAGACCTATTATAGCGAGGACAAAAACTGTCACTGAAAGAGGTAGGTGTAAAGCAGGACTCTTGCTAGTAATAATTAGGTCTAAACTAGGTCTAAACTGGGACTAAACCAGCTCTATACCAGAGATCAATGCACAGGACTAAACCAGGTCAAAACAAGACTCAGGAATAGGACCATGTCTAACCCAGAAATGTTTATTTTTTAATATCAGTGGTTTTCAAATACAGGATCAGGACCCAAATGTGGGTCACCAAAAATTTTAAATGGCTCCCTTGAAAGAAATCTGTTAAAAAATGGTCTGGATTTGTCAACATTGTGAGTGGAAAAGGAAAGACATTAATAGATAAGTAACAAAAACACTATTTACAAGCAATAATGACTTAACAATGCAAAACCAGATCAGAAATTTGGGTTACTTAGGTCCTGATAATCAGAATTTGTGTCTCCTGTAAAAAAGATGGAGAAACACTGTTTTATATTGTATACTGGTCTTGTAGTAGGCTTATGTCATCCCTTTGTTATTAAATCGTTCACATGATCTTGTTTCAACTTATATTAAAGAGATCATCACAATGCAGCAACTTATTATCATACATCTTTACAATTCAATCTGGTATTTACAATTCTCTAAAGAATAACTTGCCATTTGCCCATGCATTATCCACTGCCATATATCCTGAAGTGTCTTTCATGGAAGTGACCCTGAGAGCCTGACTAATTTGGCCATGAGCGTGGTATTAACTACACATTCTTTCCGAAGCAGCGTCTCCACTTTCCACTGTTTTCCTCAAGAGCAACTTTTCAAATAAACTTAGCATTGTAAAAAAAGAACCTTACTTAATGTGTCCTACATCTTACCTAAATATTTAAACTTATTTTCATCTTCTCTGTGAAAAATGCCACACTTGGTAAATTGTCAAAGTGACCGTTGTGACAAGAGGAGGGAGGGGAAGGTGAAGTAAAGAAAAAATTGGGGTGAGGGGTGTGGAAGTAAGTGAGCAAAGCCAGCCACCTCTTGACAGCAGTGAGAAAGTGTATACACATTATGCTCCTTCTGTGTTTTTTACGAAGTCATGGAGGGACAATGACGGCCTTCCAGGGATCAAACTCTGCTGCCCGGGAAATTTTAATCAACCCAACTTCCAGCTTTTTCCCATCAGCTGTTGCCAGGGAAATGGATGAGGCAGGCCCAGGAATTTTTGAGGTGTGTGTGGGGCAGTTGTGTATAGAAGTGCCATGGGGTTATTTTATTAATGTGCACGGGGAGTCTATTCTTCAGCATGATAAAGAGTCTTTGGGTCTAGGCTCATAACAGGCGTCTAGTGATCACTGAGCTCGGCAGGGACCCGTGTCAACCCACCCCCAAAACCAAAGTGCTCTGAGCAAAAGGTGTGAGATATTCCCCCCAAAATCCAAGATGGTTTATTCTGTTGATTTGTATGGGTGCACATGTAAGGAAAAGCGAGCAAAACTCAGAAAGAGACTCACTAAAGAAAGTTGAAAGAAGGCAGATGGCCAGAGCTTTATTTTTCTAGTGAACAATTTCCTCTCAATCTAAGTTCTCCTAATGGAAAGAGGCTGAATTAAAACATGTGTGAAAGTGCAATTTAGCCCTTCGATTCTCACTCGGGCTGAACCACCTCGGCCAACCACACTCCAAAGAGAATTTATCCTGTTCTAAGTAAATTAATGCAGACATTTTTCCATCCAGTAAAAAAGAGGCTTTCCTCCTCCAGCAGCTCTGGCCACATCTGGTCTCTGTTCACCAGTGGCTAGTGTTAACTCCATTAATTCAAGGACTGCAAACACAGATGTGTTAAAATGTTCAGTCTTTTTTCAGTTTATTTGTAAATATAAAAACACTGATAAGAATGCCTCACTTAAATATTTGTGTATTTTCAATATAAAAACTTAGTGACCTCATGCATTTATTGATACATTCACAGGCAGTGGTTTAGAGGAGGTTGAGCAGATCCAATAAACAGGGTTGGTGGTTCAACACCCCTCTGGTGTGGTTGGAAAGGTATGGTATGGTTGGTGTGTCTCAGTCAGTCTCTCGAAATAAAATAAATAAAATATAACAGAGACCCAAAATGCAACAGGACTCAAGAGAAGGTGTTTTTTAATTACAATTAAAAAAAAGGTTTAAACATGAATTGCATGCTGAACTTTCAAATAGAAAACCTGCCATCCTTTCGCCTGCACAGTTACCCCTGTAGTATAAAGCACACACATGTGGTGCACATGAGACCAGTAAAACCTGAGTGATCCATACGACCAGAGAGAGGGGCTGCAGTGACTGTTTATGACCAGTGATAATGGGCTCCACAGTAAAAGCAACAGTGGCCCAATTACACTCCACACTTTGTCACACTGGGCAGTATGTTAGACGATCCTGCTCTGTTCTGCCATGTGCACTGAGGCATATTACAACAAGATTTGCATGGTTTAGTAGTTTGTACTTTGATTTTAGTAAAAAGAAAAAAAAAACAGTTACATGTCTCCTAAAGTAGGCTTTAAGCTCTCATTGTAAGTGGATACAGGCACATTTTATTTTAATTCGAACTAATTGTGATTCCAAAGTCAATGTTTTGGCATGCTAGAATAATGTTATAGAAAATAAATACTTTTCATTGACTCCTAATATTTTATGTATCAAATGTCCTTGGGTGACTTGCCATGGCAATCCTTGAAGCAATGTCTGACCAAGTTTGGAAAATGATCCTCTTGCTGGATAACAACTGATTGTTTTCGCTGATTGCATTAACACCCAGGAGATGCTCAACAACTCTTCCCAAGGTCACATTGGTTTTCAACATGTCCTTAAACCAAATACTTATGTCCCACCAGACATGAACACTTGTGAGTTTTAATCACACAAAGAGCCAGGGGCAGCTTAAGTCACTGATTGCACCAATAATACTCACAATATTCTAGTGTGAAGTCATGATTTTGATGTGGATTTAGTGATGTCCTCAGAAGACCTCTCCTTTAGTTCAACACTTTTAGGACATGGGTGGTCAGTTTTCAGATTGGACATGTGGTGCTAGACTATAAACTAACTATATGTCAAAGTATAGTCCCACTGTATAGATCCAAAAAATATATTATACAATCAAAAATACCACAGAGACAGTGGGACATATGCAGATGTGTTAAAAGCACTGGAATTCATAATATTTATATATAATTTTTGCAGATGATGTTGTCCTGTTGGCTTCTTCAAACCAGGACCTACAGCATGCACTGGGATGGTTTGCAGCCGAGTGTGAAGTGGCTGGGATGAGAATTAGCCCCTCCAAGTGCAAGGCCATGGTCCTCCACCGGAAAACGGTGGTTTGCCCTCTCCAGGTGGGTGGAGAAGTCCTGCCTCAAGTATCTCGGGGTCTTGTTCACGAGTGAGGGAAGTATCGAGTGTGAGATTGACAGGCGGATCGGTGCAGCCTCTGCAGTGTTGCGGTTGTTGTACCGGTCTGTCGTGGTAAAGAAGAAGCTGAGTCGAAAGGCAAAGCTCTCGATTTACCAGACAATCTACGTTCCTTCCCTGACCTATGGTCATGAGCGAACAAGATCGCGGATACAAGCGGCCGAAATGAGCTTCCTCCGCAGGGTGGCTGGGCGCTCCCTTAGAGATAGGGTGAGAAGCTCAGTCACTCGAGAGGAGCTCGAAGTAGAGCCGCTGCTCCTCCGCATTGAGAGGAGTCAGCTGAGGTGGCTCGGGCATCTGTCTAGGATGCCTCCTGGACGCCTCCCCCGGGAGGTGTTTCAGGCATGCCCCTCTGGGAGGAGACCCCGGGGAAGACCCAGGACACGCTGGAGGGATTATGCCTCTCGGCTGGCCTGGGAACGCCTTGGGATCCCCCCGGAAGAGCTGGCTGAAGTGTCTGGGGAGAGGGAAGTCTGGGGATCTCTGCTTAGACTGCTGCCTGCACAACCCGGCCCCGGATAAGCAGTAGAAGATGATGATAATGATGATAGCTCCAGAATCCAATTATCAAGGTTTTCGAGGTCTTATTTTTACAAGGAGAATCGACCAGCTGTTCACTCATTTGTTGTGACACTTCAACCTTTCCCTTATCGCACGTTTTCAATTATTCCGTCGCACCTATTTTTCTGTCGTTTTTTTTCAAGTGCACAAGAAATGCCAATCCCACAACTTATCTCTTTTCAAATCTTTAATATGGTCAGATTTGCATGTTTTTTTTTGGTAACGCCATAGACTTTATCAGGCCAACCACATGTGTTGGAAACATGAAGGCAACTGAATTATATTTTTATTCGTAATCTAATCTACCCATCTAATCTGCCACAATCACAGAAGGAAGGCGATTCATTTGAAAAACAAAATGCCTGGCTTTAATATCATAAGCTGTTGCCGGAAGACGGTGCCCCCAATATGGCTACTGCACTATCTTTGTTATCATCTTTTTGTGTTTTGAAATTTGTTATAGAAAAAAAGTGATGGAATATTTTGATGGACTAGAATTTATACCAAGTGGTGGCTTAACTCTGAGCATCTAAAACAGAGGACAGTGTGAGAATTTAAAAATATGTTTTTGGTTTAGACCTCGTTTTGTCCTAGTTTAGACCTGGTTTAGCTGTGTTTAGCTAGTTTTAGTGTGCTTTTGACCTTGTTTACACCTATCTGTATTTTAGTTGGTTTCGTATTGATTACCCTAAAAATTACCAAAGTTTAGTTCTGTGCTTTGTATCTAGTCTTAATTTAGATCTAGTTTAACCATGCTGTAGTTCTGCTTTTATCTTGGTTTAGATAAGTTTAACTAGTGGTGGGCGATATGGCTAATGTGCAAAGATCGTTCCAGTTCCAGATCATGTTCCGGTACATTCATTTATTCTCTGCTCTTCACTGTCAATTATACTGTAACAATGCTAGTCTTCATATTAATAAATAACCAAAATAAAAAAATATTTAGTATTATGATGAACATTGGGTTGGATGTAGATTGAATGTGTAGTTAAAATTAAACCAAAATCGTAATGATCTTAATAAAATTGTCACACTGTATTTTTACCTTATCGCCCAATCCTACGTTGAACCCTTGTTTGTATCTTTCGCTGTTTACTCATTATTGTTGGGAAACTTGGATGCATTACATTAGGTCTACCTACGCCCCTGTATTTTGTGATGGAAGCATGGCAGGTATTTGTGGTGCTGTTGCTGTGGCTCGCTGATATCATTAAGGCCTCTCCATGCATTGTGAGTGCGCCCGGCTCAAAGGGCATGTTAGCCCCAGGTTCATCAGCTCACTATTGTGTGACTCTGGCTCAGAAACGGTTCAAGGAGGAGGGAGAGAGAGCCGGCCAAGTCTGTGTTACCAATACAACAGCAAGAGGGGACATAAACAATTCTGAATGAGTTATAATACTGCTATTTTTACTCATTTTGTTAGATTAATTAATGTTTTTGTGTTGCTTTTTGATATGGGATTTTCACAAGCCTTACAAAAACTCAAAAAATATACTGTTTGTGGTGCTTAATGTAAGCATATTGGACATTATTGGCCAGTGAACCACAGAAAGAAGTTTAAATTCAGTTTAAAACTTAAATGTATTTTCTGTCTGATGCAACATCATTTAAAAACACAAGTAGAATTTCACTTTTTTGTCTTTTGACCCTTTAAGTGGCTTTTTCATTACTATTGTGACCAAAAAGCAAAGACATACAGATTAAAAAAGTTGCCAGTGAGTGTATATGGCTGCAAGTGAGTCTGTCTGGGGATTTGCATAATAATACAGCCTAAATTATATGATAGGCAATAAAACATAATACCTCCCTGGAAAATTACCTAAAAGGCTCCATTTAGATTCACTTTGCTAATATTTTGGACAGCTCAGCCTTACAATATGTCCACTTTTTTTATTCACTTTCCTCCAACAGTCACTTAGTACTCAGTATATTCCTGTCACCCACTCAATAATATCAGTGTTTTGGTTCAGCCTGTGTGCCTTTTGTTTACCGTGTACCATCCTTCCTCCAGCGCCGTGTCTAGGAGCCGTGATTAGATTTGGCCCGGGCCCGATCTCATTTGGCCCTAGTCTGTATCCGCGGAGTATCCGGGGAAGACTCTGCCCACGTCGCTAGCTGCCGTAACCGTGTTAGCCGTGCTTAGGATGTCACTGATGGTTTGCCGTACGGATCCGCCGGGGACCACTATACAGTCCCATAACAAGCTAATGGCAGCAGCAACAACAACATAACATTGCAACCATGACACGAGCAATTATGATGCACTGACTGAGTTGTGTATGTCTCAATGTGATTATACAAGCAGAATTGTGTTGTTGTTTTGCTGTGGTCGATATGTTTGGTAGCCTACATCCTCCTGCAGCAGTCAATGTCTATGTTGTCTATGTTTGTTTATATGTATACAATATCTGGATATGTAAATCTTATGAATTGTTAGGGTGTGTAAATTAGAGTCTATAGTACTATTCAAATGTTTTAGGCAAGTGTTAAGAATTAATGCAGAGAATTGCTTTCAGTTAACTGTGTTGCATCACAAAATGCAAAGTTAGCACATTTTGGTGATTGGATTATCATCTGGATCTAGGATTTTTACATTTTCTTACCACTGTTGTAAGCCCACCTGTGCCCCTCATCTTCTTCTGGTTTAGCTCCTTAAACCTTATCTGTACTACATTGAGTCTGTCCAGGATAAGTATAAAGAGACAGAAAGATGTGAGCAGCCTACAACCACTGCTGAAATGGTGCAAAGTATTTACCTGTTCTTCAAACATGTATACAAGTGGAGTTTTGAAGGCAAATCATGGTCACAAAAGATGTAAATGTTTCTTGCTTTCTTGCTCTCTATGAATTAATTGATGAAAAATAAAACACATATTTTTGAAAGCCACAAACTACAGTAAAACGTGCACAGTACTGTACAACAAACCCAAACAAAGCCATCTTTTTCTGCAGACTCCAGAACCAATGTGTATTTAACTCTGAAAAAACTGTTGATGCATTGTTTTCTCTCGGTCGATTTCCCTTATCATTTCGGCTCCACTTGAGTCTTTTCTGAAGTGAGATTTGTATCCGGCTTCCCTGCGTGTGGCGGAATTAGCGAGAAGCATGTTTTAGCCTGGTCTGGATATTGTGTCAGTAATTAAGGCACTACCTGAGGAGCGCCCGATTTGATGAAGACTGCCAAAAATGAAGAGAACGGGCTTGATACAGCAAAAAAGTACCATTATATCATCGCCTTATTGCGCTATTGTGCTTTCCTCCTACGGGAGCTAGGCTAGTGTTTTTTTTTTTACTGTTTTATCACACACTCGACTATCTCTACCTTTTCTCTTGTTTCACGTACTCCCTTCACAACCTCTACACAGCCAATAGAGCCTGTCAGCACTTTCTACACTTAACTTGTCCCTTTGTTTTTTCTTAGATACTTTCCTTTACCTGTTCTTTTCTATAGCACTGCTAAAACGTCTTACTTTTTTACAACTGTTAGCGGAAGCCAATTTAAATCTCTTTAGTCTTGGCACAGTTTGACTATAGTTGTTTCTCTTGTCCTTGTTTAACTACTAAAGCCTAAACTTTAAAAGGCAGAATTAAAGTTCACTGAGTAATTGTTGTAGTGAAAATGGTTAAAAAAAAAAGAAAAAACTAATGATCAGGTAAAAAAAGCTCAAATAGATGCTCATTTCAACAATTATTCCACAATCAGTATAGATTTACTGATCTTACAACAATTTGCATTGATTGAACCATGTAGTTTTATTCCTGGCTTTGTCATGTTGAAATTGAAATAGACCATCCCCAACTGTCTTTAAAATCTGTATGCTGATGCTTCAAGATTTTATTTCACTAGAGATACAAAATACAAGTCTGGAGAAATCGACATTGTTATGTGAGGAAGGGCATCTGGTGTAAAGCCACGCTTGGAGGTAGACAATTTACAGTGGTTGCCCCAGAGAAGGAAAAAAAGCCAAGAGAAATTCTGATTTCACTAACCCTTTAGCTTGTTATATTCTTGTCTACATATTTATAATTCCTACCTCTACACCTTTTATTTTTATACAGGACTTCTCCCCCTAATCTTAGCCTGCTTTCAGCCCCCTGCCTTTTACTCCATGTGCCTTGGTTACCATTATCTGCCTAACCTTGCATTTCTTCCCTCCCCACTTTTCTATTTCCTGCTTTCTATTTTATTTCACCTGTTTCTCATTTCTCTTCCCATGGTGCATTTCTAGTTGTCAACTCTTCCAAATTTTCTGTTTTGCTGCCTTCTCTCTATCTGTGCTGGTGTTTATATGAATGCTTTGGCTCACATGGATATTAAGCTGCAACTTCCAATACACCACTTTGGTCTCGGATGTATTTGTGTGACCTGTTTTTGACCAAGACCCAATCTCCAGCAAACTGCCTGATGCCCACTTGCTTTTCTGGGTTAGCCCCTGCCAGGAGGAGCAGTAGTGTGCATATAGCCACAAGCATTGCTGTGTCAAGGGAATAAAATAACAATAAACTGGTAGCTAGACAAATGCAACTTCTAACTGTGGACAAGGTTGAAGCGATAGCAAGGAGATTGGGGTATATTTTGGTAACAGCACTGTAAAACTATAAAAAGTATATAGTATTTTTTTATTTTCTAAAATTGGTCAACAATCTTTGTTAGTGGACTGTGGTCACAAACAACTCTATCACATTATTTTTTGTTTAATAATAGTGTTGATTGTTCTATTGTGATTTATATTTATTTAAATATTATCCACAGCATCTGTTATATAAGGATTTCATGTTAAAACACCTCCATCAGTTATACAATAAAGCCACTTTTGTCTTGTTGTCTGCTAGATCTGAAAGAACAATACAGTTCAGATTAAAGCCAACAGAAAGTACCACGCATATCATTACCTTGATGTCTTCTTCTTTTGTCTCAAATTGTTCCTTAATGTTAAATTTATTCATGTTTTCTGCACTTTATTGTTGCTGACACGCACCTAAAATAAACAACCTCTGTCTAGTCCTCTCTGTTGTCTTCTGCTGGTGAAAGTCGAGTTGGTTCAGGACAAAGACAAAAACATTCCCTAGTCCCCATAGTGCACAGTGGGCTTGTGTTCTTCCCTTGTGGCTCTAAGCTGTGGGAGGCGCTGTGACCCTCCAGCCAGTAGGGGGCACTCCATAAGGACACCCTGCAGCTCCCCCAGGAGAGGTTCAACCGCTGTACCATGAATCCTTTGGGAATTTATCTCAGAGTATCTCTTTGGGTGGCTCCAGTGGCCATGTTTTCACCTTATTGTTGTATTCAGCCTGTTGAAAATACAACTGTAACCCATGGCTATGCACTGCTTTGTTGATTAATGAAGCAAATACAAAGAGCATTTCAAATTAGCAACAATCTTTTGCATTCTATCTGCACTCACTACACTTGCCGTTTTTGGAAGACTGTTTACCTAAAATGCGCTCTTCTGCTGTTGCCCATTTTCATGTTTTTTCATCTTGTGCATTTAAAATGGTCTTTAACAAACCTTGATGCAATGATTGATTACCTGAGCAAATGTCACCTTTCTATTTAGGCTGGGCTACATTTCAATAACCCAATGTGACGATCCAGCGATAATCGGTATATTGCACATAATAACAAACAATATATTCAATATATAAATTACTGTTTTTAAAGGAATTAATTTTGTCCCACCCCTACTTTAAATCACCAGGCAATGGACATCTGAGCATCAATACATTTTTCTACTTTATTTTTTTTCTTTTTACATCCACCAAGCAGCCACCCACTAGAGGCGAACAGATAAAATAAAGTGGGAGAGTTACAGCCATGATGGGGGTGGAGGGCATTCGGTCCCTGTGGTCTTCCCATGATTCCTCTGGGACTTCTTCCATAGAGATATACTGTATGTGAAGCCAATACATATGTTTCTTGCTCTTCCTAATCCACATTTGTTCTGTGTGCCACGACTATACCATAAAGGCTTGGAGATTTACAGGAAGTGGATTGGACCCAGGTTTTAATTGGATCGGGATTCCCACCAATGAGCCTGCCAGTTGATTGTGATGTGTCTTTTCACATGTCAGATATCTAATTATATTGTATAGTGTAGTATATTGTCACGCACACATTTCTTCCCTTAGTGACAGAAATGGACAGGAAATGCATTGGCAATAAAAACACAGCTGACCAGACACAAGGATAATTCAGATCTTTTTGTGAAAGGGTCCAGTTGTAATTGTTTCTATATTAAGATTTCTTTTTTAAAAACTTCAAAATAATGCTCTTGCATAACATAACATATTTATTTCTCCTTTTTTGCCATTTATATAAATAACAGTTAAGTTTTGCACAAATATTAATGTATCTACAGTCACTTGTGTAGGATTTTCAAATAGATCCTATGCGTTTTAGACAGAAAGACGTTTCCAACTTGGATTAAATGGTAATGCTTTATATCAGTCATTCTCAAAAACGGGGTTGGGACCCAAAAGTGGGTCACCAGAGATTTTTGTTGGGTCACCAAAAAATTCATTTCAAGAAAAATATGTTGGTATTTCCACAAGCATCATCAAACAGACAATAAAAGAAACAAAAAAGAAATATACTCATTTTCAAATATTAGAACAGAAAATGCATACAGTAAATGACGATAGAGCTGAACTAAACTGGTTGGGTCACGATTATACTGGCGAAACAAAATACTGGTCCATTGAAAAAAAAAAAAAAAATTTGAGGATCACTACCTACATAGACCCTCACTGCCTCTCCACCAAGCCCACTGCTGGTCGTCTGAGATGGAAGCAACACATCAGTTTTATTTATGGTGTACAGGAAGATCATTACGGCTGCTTCAATCTTAGCCTGATGGATGTCTCTAAGTGCCTCCTCTCTTGATCTTTAATGGTAGCTTGTAATCAATGGTATACCTGACCCCCGCCGCCCCCCCACTGGCCCCCACGACTTAATCCTCCCGCCATCTTATTTTTTAAAGCGTGCTCCACGTGGATCGGATTTTAAAAGGAGGTAATTAAACCAGTGGCAGCTGAGAACTTATTATGCCAGTGAAAGAGGGGATGCCTATATGTTGGCGCGCTGATCACTCAGAAGTTATCTTTAATCCCCCATAACATTTAAGGCTGGCCATTCATCAAGTCACAGGGCGGCTTTATGCACTGAAAGGCCTCTGTTGCATAATTGAAATTGCTCGCTCTTTTTTTTAGCACCTCAAAAACAAACCAGTATCAAACAAAATCGTAGCATCATCTTAATCCAGATATAATTTTGTTTTTCCATCCAAAAAAAAAAAAAAAATCAGCGTGTTAGCGTATATTTTCTGCTTGGCTTTGAGAAAGTAACCATCTTCACCTAATTTACCTAATTAAAAATATGTAGCCTTTCTGGGATTAGCAATTGAAACCGAAAGATGTTAGCAGTTGTCAACTATTGATGAAATGGTGGCAGGTAGCTAACTGACCTTCAGAAATGTATATGCAGTAAGTTCACATTGCATTTTGTAAACTGACAAAATTTGGCAAAATATTTGACATTGTATAAGCTATTTTTACATATATTATAAACAGCAAAACTGCCTTAAAGATTACAGCAACACCTCCGGACTTAAAATTAACTTTCGCTTGGGGGAATCGTTTTTTCACACCATTCCAAAATAAAGCTGGGAATATTAAACCCTATTGTTTCTTTTATTTTATTTTTTTGGTAGGTTGGAGGCCCAGTAGTCGCATGTATCCAACTCGGCGCAATTATAATTTTGTAATTAAAAAAGTGGTCAAGTTGGGAGATCATGCAGAGTTTACCGTGGTAGCGCCGTATTTCTTGCTGGTACACAATCAAAGTTGAACTGCTAACGGCCAACTAAAGGGATGCTTTTCTTCTATTTTTTTAATGCAGTGAATTAGAATATTCATGAGATGTGCAAATGGGTTGAATTGGACAGTGGCACATTTCTTAATATGAGAATAAAAGCCATTGTTTATTGTATTTTTTCAAAGCTAAAACAAAATGAGCAATGATAACTATTTAAATTGCTTCCTGTGAGGGTAAGGTGACCAAAATGTTTCAGCTTTTACTTTCGCTTGTTAATGATTTTCATAGTTTCTTTTGTTCAATTAAACCAATTTTTGCTCTTTCTATTTTGTGACCTGGCATCTTACTATTTCGTATTAAGAATGCAGAACAGTGTAACCATTATCACAGTTATTTTTTCCCCTCAGAATGCTAATATGGCAGACTTATCTGGTCTGCTGGAAACTGCATTTACCCTGGCGTCATAGTGCTGGTCAAATGGGGATTGGGACTTGGAGGATAGTTGCCATGTTCTTTTGTCGTGTGGTACAAATGTTGCAGGAGCCGCTGATGTGGTAAAAGCTTTCTCTCCATTGTCACCTTTGCTCTCGGCTGAGTTCTAGTGTCCCACGGTTTTGTCACGGTACAGTTAGTGTGGAAGTGGGTGACCCTTGTTATGATGTGTATAGTATAGACGTGTTGTATTTGGTTTCTATTCAAATGTTTGAGTACTCCGTATGCTCATTAGGGGTGGGTGATATAGTAAAAATCTAATATCACAATTTTATTAAGCTCACAATTTGATCACTATTTAAGTTGACATTTTGTAGTTTTTACACAAAAC
>JAVQKG010136413.1:0-10766 GCA_036025885.1 Hypseleotris bucephala | reverse complement strand
TTTTTGCTTGATTGAACGTGCATCAAAATGTAGCAAAAGTATTTATATTGCAATATTCAACAAGGTTATTGAAGAAACATTTTTCATATATTGTACAGCCCGAGATGCCGCATGCAGAGATGAAAAAAGAAATAAAAATAAAAAATGATTCCTTCAGATTTGCCCAAGTCTAATTCAGTTTGTGCCATCTTTGCTTTACCTGCCTGACAGATCCATATTTAGCAGGGCTCTAGGAAATGTCATGACTGGTTATATGGTGCTATACATACAGCCTTTAAGTCTCACATCAGTGTCAGGTTTCAAGGAAAAAGAATAATTGAGTTGGCACACGTTATGAGCGCTCAGCTGCAGAACGCCTACCTGTAACTGAAGTCTGCTTGTCGCCATGAGCAGCAGGATTTCACACTTGAACCACTGACTAAAAGGGCATCCTTATTCTTACACTTCCTGTGCCACAGTGTCAAAAATAGAAGACATGAATATTTAATGGCTGTGATTTTCGGTTTGAGAAAATAATTTATGTCTACCAGTTAAGTAACACCAACGTCTGCCCAACTTCTATGTTTGCAGTGCACTCATTTCTGGCAAGTGAACAGTACAAAAAAAGAGGAGGGAAAGAAACTAAGGCGTTTTGAAATTGCCATCAATCAAAGTTGACAAGCTACTTCCCTTTAGCTCTGATAGAGGGACCTATCTGCATGTACTGCGCTATAATCCCTTTCATTTATGCCTCAAAGTCCTAATTAAGAACTAAATACGAGCTTTCTGTGCTTTTTAAATAGGCTATTCTAACCCTTGGACCTACTAACAAGTGATCCCAGTCAGCCTACTCCAAGTGTTTTTAAAAAGCTCCAGCGCTCCCAGGAGAGCCTCAGCCCCAGAGCGTGAGGGGCTTGGTCTCTGCAGCTGGGAGGAAACGCACATACGGGACCCCCGACGGAAGCTCCTAGTAGGAGGAAAGAAGGAAAAAGAAAAAAAAAAGAATTTGCTGTTTCAGGCACGCCTTTTTACTTTAAAGGAACACACCACAGTTTTCCCATATTCAACTATGTTCTTCTATCACTTTAGACGAGTGGATACATACCTGTCTCATACTGATGCGTGCAGTCAATTCTTGTTGCGCAAGTTTTTAATGCGTTAGCTGTAAACTTATCCCATGTATTCCAATGGGTCCAACTTTACCTACAAATTAGAACAATTTAGAAGCGACCAAACTCTTCCACGTTTTCTCTATTTAAATACGGGTACACGACATTACCCACAGCCTAAGTATGTTTACACAAAATTAAACATAGCGTTATTTTAGGCGTAGAAAAAAGGTAAACAAACATCGGCGGAGTGATATAGCTACATTACTGCAATATCACTCCGCTGACAGCGTATAGTCCCTTCTTTTTTCAACTTAAAATATCGCCACGTTTCATTTTGTGTAAACATCCTTTGGTGGTGGGTTGTGTAATGTACTCGTATTAAATAGGGAAAACGTGGAAGCGCTTGGTGGCTTCTAAAAGGTAGCTCGATGTGGCCCCATAGGAATACATGGGAGAAGGTAAGTGCTAACAAACTAAAACATTTCACCACAAGAACTGACCCCACGCATCAATATGAGACAGGTATGTATCCACTCGTCTAAAGTGATAGCAGAACATAGTTGAATTTAGAAAAACGGGGGTGTATTCCTTTAAATCCAACCCTGCCTCTGCTCCATGTGTACGCCAAATCCACAACTGAGAGCAGGAGAGTGGGGGAAAGAGAGAGTGCTGAGGAGGAGGAGGGGGCTGGGACGACAGGAAAAGGAGGAAAGGAAAAAGGGCAAGTTGGAGGGAGGGAAGGAGAGTCAGTAGTGAAGAAAACGAGTGCTCTAGAGCTGGGGGTGAGAGGGCAGCCAGAGAGATACACAGAGCACTTAGACAGCAATGCTGATACAAGATCACTGGCAACTCTATTTTAAGGGCAATTCCCAGAACTGTGATACTGCATTACATAACTGCAACTCCATATTGTTTTTGACTCCACACCAAAAATGATAAAAGACTGGTGCAAAAGGACCCACATCTGAACAAGAGCAGCTTTTAAGCAATAAACAGATGCCACTTTTGAGTGTCGTGCCCCTTCATACACTCAAGGCTAGAGGTACACCACAGAGGCTCGCCACTGACAGCATGACACAAACGTTACCACATAATAAGGCCAGGTGAAGCTCTTCAAAGCTCTTCACTATCTGAGCAGCACAAACATCAGCTTTAGGAGTCCCACAATCATCTCAGTCTTAATAGCATTCAGTACAGGTTTACATCTACAACACCAATATGACAAACAGCCTTTAAAATGTCCATAAAGATTATTTCTGCACAGATACTCATCCATAGTTAAATAGTTTAAATATTAGGCACAAAAGTCCTTGGACACATTTTGATGTGTTATTAATTCTGGGTATTACATTCTATTTCATTGCAATCTTTACCTTAAGCAATTCAAAGAGCACTCTCCGTGAGCTGCCCTACATTTGATTTGCATTTAGTTCAACACGATCAGGCAAACCAGCCGTAAATCTGGTTTTATCTCTGACCAAATATGCATAAGTCGCTACTTTAGTGCTAGTGATAATGCACCAGGGAACCAGGTCAGCTATTATCAGCGTCAATAGATGCTAAATGAGTTCCCTACATAACCAGAAATAGCTATGTAAAAAGATGGTTATTCTTATTTGCTAAATAGGTATAATTGTGTGCACTGTGTAACCTTTCATTACAGTATAAATAGTTATATATTTTTTTCCAATTAAATAACAATGCATGACTGAAGCTTTTCTTTGGCAAACACTTGGATGATCGTTCTGACCCGATTGCATAGACATATCTTTGATAGATATTTGATCCATTTTCTTTAAAAACCACCGCGAAATAAATAAGGAGCAAAATATTTCTATTCCCAGTGAAATAAAAAATAATCCTAAACGAACAAGTACCAATATACCACATTACACAGGGAGATGTGCTAAAAACAGGACCACTGTTTTTGATAGTAATCAGTCGACAGACTAAAGAGATTAGTGCTAAAATATGACTGTGACATTTCTACGTGCTGGTTTGACAGATCCACCATCTTTCAAACATGCTGCTGACAGCAGAGCTGCGCTGTCTGACCAACTAGCCACTGAGCTATGTAGCACCAGAGCTAACTACATCCCGTTTGTGCGCTATAATTCAACTCAACGATACAAATAATACAGTGCAAATCAATGCCATAAAAGACAAGAGCAACGCAGGGAAGGATACATGTTAAGTCCAGGTCGAAGCCATCCTCCTGATACCTCCTTTTGTTCCGGCTGACGATTTCTTTTATAATCGCAGCCATTGTAGCAAGTTGCAAGAGTTTATCCGTCTTTATTTGTAAAAACAGTCTCTCTAGTATTTATAGTTAAGCCAAGTGTGTCGCAGTGTGTAGTTTTGCAGGTCCTCGCAGTGAGCTAGCCAGCAGCAGTCGATAGGATTAGAAAGGTTTCCTCTGGATCATAAAGACGGGCCCTGCTCCGCTCCTCCGTGCAGGCCCGACTTTCCCAATCCAGTGATTCGTCTCGCTCCCCTGTAGAAAATACATGCAGTAGTCCTCGGGAAACCTCCTTCACATGACAAACAAGGTCCAACGAAAAGCCTCGACGGCGAAAGGACGGAGAACTCGCTGGTTCCCGAAACCCGTGTCCAGCCTCTGAGACGGAGCTAGCTGCTAGCTAACGAGCTAGCTGCTAGCAACAATAGCTAACGCTACCTCCTTTTTCGACCCAAAAGCTCCTAACGATTCAACATTGTCATCGGCTGATTGCCAGGAACACATCTGAAAAAAGTGACAGGCTCCACCTTAACTGTATATAGACTATACAAAGACTACTAATGTGCCAGGATTGGTTTGACAGGTCCGTCCCGGGGAATCATCTTCTTTTTGTCGCTGCTCGCTGCAGCTGAGCTCAGGCTCCCGTCATGGCCTCCTCCGAAGGAAAAAAAGAAGGTAGAGCAGGCAGGGATTTTAGAACAAATATCCCGCCGCGGACATTAAATAGATCCACCATTGCACTAATTACACCACGCAGCATTAATTACAACAAGCATTTGGCCAAACGATACAATGTTTCACACACGCATGTAGTATTGCTGTTTTTTAGTTTATAATGTTAAAGATTTTCATAATAGAGTTATTGCGTGACTTTGGCGGAAGGATAAAGTGAACTGCACGCGACGCTCCCTGTCAAAGTGGTCACGTGTGACTGTAATTAGGGAAGTTTCTAACAAAATGTCACTTTTCGCGGTTTAAACTGTCACTGCAGGTTGAAGAGGAACTATTTCTTGGAGCTTGTTTAATACAAACGCTTCATACAATCAGAAATGTAAGATAATGATAAATGAATCCGACTTTTTTGTCTGCATTATTTTTATTCAAGCTGAAATTTGATTAAAGTTGTTAATTGCATAAGTCTTTGACGTCAGTGCTTAATTATTTGAGCTGCAGCACTGACTGTGCTCTCCTGTGGCAGACAATGATCAGTTATTAAGGGATATAGCCCACTGTGATTTGTCCATTGTAGCCTACATCAAAAATGGCCTATTAATTAAAAGTAGGCCTATCTATTTAAATTATTAGGTTTTTAAGATCCAACATCATAGTGCTATATGTTATAACAAGCTGCAATACTTTGTATATTTTATATAAATTGTAATATACAGCCAAAATAAAGTAATTCATTAATCAAGTTATTGGCTTTTGCATGTATCACTATTGCACTGATGCTGCCACTGTTAATAAAAAAGTAAATTACACTCAATAGCGTCTTAAGTGCTTATAGAATAGGTTGTGATTTTGAAGCAGCAGTTTTTATTATGTTAGTAATCTAACACCCAACTTCTGACAGATTTGCAAAAACAATAAAACTAAACTTTTTTTAATTAAATTTGTTGTGTAGGCTATAGTATTTTATTGGCTCTGTTCAGTGTGTAACCTGGAACATTGCAGATTCAATAATCAGATGCAATTAAAGGCTAATTAAGAATCTCCAGGTGAGGGTGCTTCTCATGAATGGACATTAGAACATGCAACAAATTAATTAGATTAATTGTAAACTTACTGAAAAAATCGTCAGCTAATTTAGAATTTGAATACACAGACTCTAAAACATGCCATTTGCTCAGATAACATGTTTTAAAACGCATGCAGAGGAGTACTTTGGTAAAAACAGTACACAAAATATATAGATTTTGCTTTTAAGATGAAAAACATTGTATGAACATATAGCCTACTCTATCCAGAAGTTTTCAGGTGTCACAAATTCTGGTTAAAAATTGGGACAAAAAACCTAATAGCTATTTATGCACTTTTTGCTATCCAGATAGTCCACAGATTATTCCGAAATAATCGTTAGTTGAAGCCCTAAATGGACATTTACCTTACAACTTCTGCAGATTTAGTCTACCTAACTGCTGACCAGTTCTTTTACATATTATTGCATCAACTATAACATAGTTTCCTGTGTTATAGGGGCTTAACATTTACACTAGCCAATTAGCAACTAACACTTTTATTCTCACCAGCCACTTTGGCCAGTTCAATTACATATACTATATTTTAACATAAGAGGCTCTCCTGATGCCATTGTAAAGTACACCCTTATTTTGAAGTTCATTAAAATAATAATGAGGCCTCACGCAAAAATATATTAATTTCAGTAATTTGCTAGTAACTTTTGAAAAGCTCTTGCCACAGTGGCCAGCAGTGAGCAAAAAAGTTCATGTCAGGTCCTGGTGTGAATGTTAAAAGTAGGCAAAGCAAAAATTAGGCAATGTGTGTCTCTCTTTAGTGTAAATAGTCACAATGGGCAAAGATGTAAACACCTGAGGCAACAGTAGGCCTGTGTTGTAAAATCCCTAGAACAACCTACTTGTTTTCCTTGTTGTTTCCAGCAGGTGGCGTCGTTGTTCTTTTGCACATCCACGCAGACAGAACAATGCAATTTCAATTGTACAAAATAAGGCAAATGCAGTAAGGTTACATAAGTATAGAGACATTTAAAATCTCATTTTATTACCGTATTCAACATTAAATGGTATGCACATGGCTTGCATAGCTATAACATTCTCTTAAATTGTTAATTAAAGCACTTTGTTTTACATTGTGGCTTTAAAGATGCATACCAGAATGTATTTGACCACCATCCTGAATTTGTATAAATAACTAACTTAAGGTAACATATGAGACAAAGACCATTTAATGCATAGAATATTTTGCTGTATTTAGGTAAGACAGTGTAAAACATTATAAAACCATCAAAGCTGATTAACATCCATTCACTTTAAAAACACAATAGGTAGTGATACAAGTTGCTTTAGGTGATTATACATGATTACACACATAATTACATAATGACAGCACTGTTGTCATTGTCTTAAAGTGTCAAAACAGTAGTCACATATCCTTCAGCTATATAGTAAAATACATCAAACATCATTTCCTTTTATAAAGTATTTATAAAAGTTACAAATAAAAAGTTTAATTTAATAAAAATATATGTCATAAGTTAATAAAAAATTAGATGCTTTTATTGGAATGGTGTAGTGTATACCGATATATAGTTGTGATCAGGGGAAAACTTTATGAAATTCTGCCACTACGTATATACAGTACATCTAGTGTCACAGTCAAGCATTTTATTACTCTTACTAGATTGTTACCCCTTCATAATGTCTCAAACGTACTCCTTAATCTATTTGATATGTATGTGCAGCCCTATTACTTTTCTTTTTGTAGAGAAGTGTAGAAGTCAACCAAAACTTTCCAGGCCTTAACTGCCATGAAGCCGTCGGGAGGATTCTCTCCATTTCGAGCTAAGTTCCTCATTTTTGTGCCGGAGATGAACTCAAACTCAGCATGTCTGGAAGAAGACAGGAAATTGCCAGGTCATTAGACAAATTACAGTGTCTTTCCATTTTGGCATATTTTCAGCTTTTCAGGATTCCACCCACTAAGTAAACATGACCGGGTGGATGAAGTTTGACAGTAGTTAGTTTCACAATGTTTTCAGTGTAGGCAGTAACTATGGGATTTAAATATTTGTGCCGTGTCAATAGGGTTCAGCACATATCCTTCAGATAATTACTAATACAACAATGTCAATAAGAGTCATTAGTTCTTTTCAGTGACCTGTCTACATTGTTAAGTCCTGATAAAAGGCCTGTTGATCTTTTGATTATCTTTGACTTTGTTTGAATGACTATGTAATAATTCAAGTACATCATGACACAGCATTTTTTTCTACTCATACACAGAGCAGTGTATTTTAATACATGTAAAAACGTACTCGCTCAAACTAATGGTGAGAGCTACCTCACTCCAGTCTTACCGCTCTTTGTCGTAGAAGTCCATAGCCTTCTTGACCTTGTTGTACGCTGCCACTCTGAATGGGATGATCTCCACAGAGGTTAGTCCTGGGGCCATGGTCAGGACCTTTCCTCCATGAGTGGGCTCATACAGGTCTTTTTTGGTTTCTGGGTGGGGCATGCCTGCAGGGTCTCGGCCAACAATGTAAAAGTTGGCTCCAGCGATCATTCGTGCCCTGCAATGCCATTGTACCTGGACATAGAAAAGATAACGTCTTATGTTACTGCAAAGTACTTTTTAGTTTCAGTTACGAACATGGAGGTAACTTACCTCTGTGGGTCCAGCGTACATCATAGGTGAAGGAAATATGGCAACAACTGTGGATTTAGGATCCAGGACTCCATCCTCCAACACAGCAGCATGTTGCTTCATCCTCCAGTCCAGAGGAACATCGTCGTCTTTGGTCCATCCTCCGAGAGGGTGCAGTAACAGAACGGGATTCTTATAACCGCGCTCCAACAGGCGACGTTTAGTGTCATGCATCAGCAGGGCGTGTCCGTTATGGACCGGGTTACGCAGCTGGAACGCAAACACTGCATCTAAAAATAACATGTACACACATGTGTAAGGAACATAACACATGATAAAGTATTAATACAATTAAATATTATGTAGGCGGTTCATAGCAAATGTGTGTGATTGACATTTTAAACATGCTATTCAAAATTTCAACAAAGTTAAACACAATTAGACAATAAATCCATACTATACTGTATCACATTTTTATCTGAACTATTGTGTGTTCATTTTGACATGCATTAGTAACTATCTTGTATGTTGATATGTTGTATATCACCTCATATAATGATTTCTCTTTTGCACATCAGTATGTGAAAAGCAAGTTTTGCAACAGCTGAAGTATTCATATTTGAAATTAATCCTTAGACGTTCATTTTTAAGTCATTTCATTAGTTCTTTGTTCTCAACCAAGAAAGTCATTACTGTTCAACACAACAAAATCAATACCATGCAGCTGACTTTACCAGTTATTTTTTCACCCGGACCTGGTCAAGATTATTCTGAAACACATTACATAATCTACTATATTTTTCCACTCTTGTGTTTTGAAGCAAATATCTGTTAAGTGTTACACATAATTTCTAACCTGCTTTCATGTCCTTGAATTTCTGCTTGAGTTCTTGAGGCGTGAAGCGGTACTGGTCGAGTCCGTCGTTCCATCGGATTCTCTCCAGAACCTCCAAGTCTCCTCCAACGAGCCAGTCCCCTCCCTCTATCACCATCTACATGTCCAGATTAATGTAATTTTATTTATTAAGCAGTTATTCATTAATTTATAACCACATCTTGGTAACTTAACAGAACTAATAAAGACTCATTACTCATGTCATTCATTGAATATGACAGCAATAACAGAGTATAGATTTGCACTATTGTTGGATGTCTTAAATTGCACAATTGTACTGGTTTCAGTCACAGCGCTCATCCTCTTTTATTCTTCCTTACAAAAAACTTCCTTATTTCTTATTAAATAAACAATACCAAATAGTAAATCTCATTTCCTGTTAAGCCTGATAACAAACACTCGCATTTCAAGCATGAATGTAAGCAACTAGGATCAGCTTCCAGTCAGTTTATCCAGCTGCTTTGAATACAATTAGTAACAAAATCATCGGTGTCATCAGTGCATTTCTTTGAGTTAGCTTCTGGACAAATACATGACATAGACATACAGAAAAAGAAATACCTTAATGTATGGGTGTTGTGGGCAAGTAGTCCCCCACTGCCTGGCACAGCGTTCTTCTTTTCTGTGTTCGTAGAATTCTGGGTTTCTTAAAATGGCCACAATGGTGCCCTGGTACTCCAGTGCTATGGCTGCACATCCATCCATCTCCTGTTTGGCCTCAAGGCTCACAGGGAGGACAATGGGAATGGACAGGTTGATTGCTCCTTCTGAAAACACAAGAGAATGCAATTTTAACTTTTTATTTGTAACAGAAACATGCACAGAGATTTGTTTCGAATAGTTCAAGGTGTAGTCCGTAAGTTTCCTAAAATTAGAAAATGTTAAAAATAAAATTGACTACCAGACACGGTTCTGTTATGTAAAGTAGGTTGGCTGTTGTCTGTGGAGGCCAGGCGAGGGACTCCTCTACTATTGGTCAAAGTGGTGTCCCACAGACTCAGATTTGATGTTGCTGTAGAGATCTTAATAAAGTAAAATAATAGTTATGACAGATTACCTACTTTAGCTCATCGAACAAGGTCATATAAAGCATTTTTCTAACAATTCTTTATTTTAGAAAAGTTACTAACTACACCTTGAACACTTTTGGTGCAGTCATTTACCATCAAGAAGGTTTCCAAAGTGCATGACCTGAAGGAACTCTCTCTCTCTCATGAAGCCTTTAAGGGGGCTCGCCCATCCTTCACCCAGCACCTGCACCCACTCCAAATCCAACTGTGGACAACACAAGTAAAATGTAATGTAGTGAACAGGGAACATGAAAATAAAGTAGATCTAAAATTAAGTAAAATGAATTAATTTGTGCCAATGGGTAATAAAATAATATGATCTACGTCTGCACAAGGTGAGAAATTGCTATAACTTTTTTTACATTTAATTTTAATCTGTAACTAAAAGTGTGTTACCTTAGTGATGCTGATTTTGGGAAGCATTTTTGCATCAGCCAGAGCCAGACTGAGCTTGTTCTCAGAGACAAAAAGTTCAGTAACCTCCTCCAGGACTTCACTTGGTACAATACTCTACAAAAAAGTACATAAAAGGAAATACATGAGACTAGATAACATTAAAGATGAAACAAAAGTAGACAGCAATAGGACAGACACAAACACCCCAAACAAACCTTAGTAGTAAGAAGTAGTCCACAATGTTTCTGTATTTTCTATATGAAGATGTTGGTCTATGTCAATAGGCCCACCCAGTTGCAGTGTGTTGCAGTATGTACAGTATATAGGGAGTCGTGCACAGAATAAGTTGCTGTAATAAAATGTGTTAACGTTAGTCCTGTTGGAAAACAGGTTAGATGAGGTTTGGGCCTCAAAAGATGCACAAAAGAGTGACAAGCTTTGTCATGTTGTTTCCACCCCACCAAGAAATGTCACTATGAGAATGCAAGTGATAACTAGCCTCACGCTGTCGTACACGACAGCAAATGTATATCGGCGAAACGCCCCATGCGTCTACGCCCCTCCGAACACCAATCACATTCGACCATCAACCACATTCATTAATGAGCAATGCGGGTTTAGTGTCTTGCCCATGTTTCCCCATCCTTCACATGTTTGTGAAGGATGCTTTTGCCAATTTTTGTAAATTTCCCTAAAACTACATTCTTCAGTCAGTCCCTAGGTGGCGCTATTGA
>JAVQKG010136402.1:0-10385 GCA_036025885.1 Hypseleotris bucephala | reverse complement strand
AAATGTCATTTTAGAGAAATTTACAAAACTTGGCAAAAGCATTCTTCACACATCCAGACAAATCACAAAAGTCAAATAGACCCTTCCCATATTTGTCATGGTTTGGGGGCGGGGCCTCGCAATTACTCGTTAACAATATAAAGCCCCTTAGACATCACAGATTAAAGTCACAGTTATTGCCAAAACATTGTATAGGGGAAATTAGCTGTCCTGGCGTCGGTATGCACTCCCCGAGTGCTTTCTAGTTAGAGATTTAATTTAATTTAAGTTAATCAGGCAGATGTTAACCTGTTCTAAAAAGATATCTTCTAATATTTAGGTTGAGAAACAGGCAGAGAAAGAAACTACCATTCAAAAAGTCAAAAATTTATGGAGAATTTATGTATTAATAAATGCATTTAAAGCAGTTATTTCTATGATAATTTATTGATTACAAAATATTGGAATCAGCCCAATTGGTAATGAAATATCAGTATCAGCCAAGAAATTTAATACAGATGCTGAATATGTTTGTTACCCCTTGTGCAAATCGTAGACTGCGTTTGACTTTTAGCACATAGCCGATTTTCTCAAGGTATTCACCGTTGACAATGCAAAATCATCAAAAATAAAAGAATTCCTTTACCTTTCTCACACTGAGCTCCATGGAAGGCGGGCTTACAGACACAGCTTCCTGTTTTGGGGTCACAGCCAGTGGAATGTTCTTGAACACAGTCACATTCTCTGGAGCAGCCTGCGCCGTGCGTCCACCTGGGACACGCTGAGGCCGGATGAAAACAAAGAGCTAACATTAGAGATGAGGTTCTGTCATAGGGTTTCATGGGATCAGCAAAAAATCACTCCACTATTCTGAAATTTACAAGCAGGCTGCAATATTTTCTTTTGGGGGCTGTGCATACATACAATAGTGCGTATGTTATGGAAAAGATTTACTCATTTTTAACGATTTATTCTTTTAAGGGTTGCAAAGTGCTGGAATCTATCCCATATGTTGTACTGTGATAAGGTGGGGAACTAATAAATTTTCATTAAACAGCAGGACTACCATAGAAACACACTGCTACAGGCAACCACCTTATTCATTTATGTTAGTAATTTACACTCACCAATTCACCTGTACATGCATACTTGTATACACAATGTGAGCTACTACAAATCATACAACAAACACTGTACAACAGAGTCTAGAAATGACTGTTGTAGAATGTGACCAGTTTGATAGATATCCAGCAATGTAAGTCAGGATCTGCTACCACCTCATAAAAATCAGTAATTTGCAAGAACCCATGACATAATTTCAAAACTTACATCACTACTTCTCGTGGGAGTTTTCATCAGAATTTGGCTTTTTTCTGTTAATTTGTCCATCTATCATTATGTGATTCTGCATTATGTAAGAATAATATATATTGCTATCCAAAGATATTCATTTTTATTGACATGGTAATTACAAAATACTCAAAATACGCAGTAATTGAAAAGGAAGATGAAAGGTTATCTGTAAGCCAAACAGCTGGCATGGCGTTTATGGCTATTAAGATACTGGGTTGGTTTTTGTTTTTATGCAAACTTAAAACTATCTTAACATGAGGTAGGGTATGCATGTTTACAAATTCATATCAATTAACTAACCAGACACTATCTACAATAAAGATATTCCCCTCTTGCAACTTGAAAAGAGTCCAGACTAATATGACAATACTACACTATGTACGTTTATGTCCTCTTAACTTGTTCTGGGAATGAATAAATGTTTACAAATACATATGGTCAATACGGTCAATGTACTGGCCAGACCATTTCTACACTCAAAGTAGCTGGAAAAGGACGTGACCCTCAATGTCTAATAAGATAGACTCTATTAAGTTGGTTTTCTTTGCCCTTAGGAAATTGACTTAACTTGGGCCGACTTTACATTCTTTTTCCAGTTTTTGCAATGACTTCTCCCCATACATCCACCCAACCCTATACTGTCTATCCTGTATAGATAAAGAAACTCCTATTGTACCGAATGATGTATTGTGTACTTATGCCATATGCCAAATTAAACTTAAATCATTGTATTTTGCCAAGATTGTCTCCATTCAACAACTAAAGCCATCCTTGTTCCACCCCGTCCCGCATGACCCGACTTTCTTTTAGGTCCTGTACAGCTGCAAGTCCTCTAGTTACACCCTCTCCACCCTCCGAATGTCCCACTGCAGACAGCTGTGTGTGAGAAAACTGATAATATTGCCTTGCGCGCATTCCTCCATCATTTAGTTTGCTTTGAGAGGAGCTCTGAGCTGCTCCAATCCCTCACATCCTTCCCCACTACTCCACAGTCGCCATGTCAATCCGTAGACTTAGAAGCAAACCCAAAACGATCGGGGATGTCAACCTGGTGACGGAGGAGCTGAAGAACATCTACTACAAGAGGCTGCTGCCCATTGAGAAGCATTATTCTTTTCATCACTTTCATTCTCCAAGCTATGAGGATGCAGACTTTGACAACAAGCCCATGATTCTGGTGATGGGGCAGTACTCCACCGGGAAGACAACTTTTATAAGGTAGTGCTTGCATTGAATGTTTGTTCATGCATTGGCATTGGTTGCAAAATATGTGATGTGTATACTAAAGTAAGTTGCAAAAACAACTTTGTGTAGCAAAAGCTGTGCATAATTAAGCTGGTTGTAACTTTCTTTATTAGCAGATCATTGCTCAGTTGATAGAGCGATCATCCCTACAGCAATAAAGTTGGCAGTTTTATTTCCATTCTACCCTATGCATACTGCTGTTGTGTCCTTGGGCAAGACATTTCACTCACCTATAAAAATGTTTGTGTGATTGCTCTTTGGACGTTGTCAAAGAGGCTGTAGGCATGGTATGGCTGGCACATTTTCATCAGTCTGTCCCAGAACAGCTGTGGCTCTAAATTTAATTTACCTCCAGTTTGTGACTGTATAGTGTAAGAACATTGCAACTGTACAGCAATGCATTATTGTCACTACAGCTTGACAACCAGCCCTCTGATTTGATGATAGATGATGAGAACAGGATGCTGCCAGGGCTAAGGGTTGATCTACCAATAAAATAATTTCCAAAACATTATTTCAAGGTCCTAGTTTATAGTGTTGCTTGTGGCTAGTTGGTTGTTGGAGTCTATCCCAGCCATTGTAAGGTGGGGTACTCTGTAGACTAGTAAACTGTAGACATTGAATATTTCTGCATGTATGTAACCATGGGTGTGATTTTGTCTCTAGGTATCTCATAGAACAAGACTTTCTAGGTGGCAGAGTTGGTCCGGAGCCAACTACAGACTGCTTTACTGCCCTCATGTATGGAGAGGTAGAAGGAATCATCCCCGGAAATGCCCTAACAATGGATCCTAAAAAGCCATTCCGTAACTTGGACCCTTTTGGGAATACTTTTTTAAACAGGTACAGGGGACATTTTACTTGTGCTGTGGTGGTAATATGTAACTTTATTCAATGTTGCTCAATTTAAAGTTACTTTTGGAAATAATGAGCACACTAAGCTTTTATGCACTGATGTTTTTTTATAGGTTTCAATGTGTTCAAATGCCAAACCAGGTCCTGGAGAATATTAGCATAATAGACACACCAGGTATATTGACTGCTGCAAGGCGGAGACTAAGTAGAGGTAAGTGGGTTTGCCATTTGATATTACCTTTTTTCTACTCTGTCTCTATATTTGTAGTGTTGTGGTTTGATGAAGCATTTACCCATTAATTAGCAGATTTATGTGTTGTTAAAATACAAGCAGTTGCAGTCCAATAGCATGCATGCAATATGCATTTGCTTGTTTGTTATTTTGTTTAAAAGATACGTCAAAAAGTAATACACATTTTGTTAAATTTTATTACTATTATGGAACAGAGGGGACATATTGTAAGATAGGAATACCATTGTAAATCCAGTGGCAAAGGGTCTGTCATGAAAAAGGTTATTTAAAGTTTAAACTCTGTAACATATTTGCAGTTAGAGTCCAGGGTGTGTTCTCTGAATGCTTCTACGTAGTTAAATTGTTGTACTACTACTACTACTGCTACTGGAAATGAATAGACATTTATTTGATGCAAATTGATGTAGAGGTTTCCGATTAAGCGTTATCAACTAATTAAACTTATCATTATTGTGATCTTACTGTGCTGTTGTCCAGAAGAGCACAGAGTAAAGTTAGGGAGGATCCCTGCTGTAAGTCACTGTACTGGCTCTGCTGTGTTTAATAGCCCCATTTATCCATGGGTGTAACTGAAGTGGCTCAACATCAACAAGGGCCGTTGGGATATCTTGCACATTCCTCTAGGCCTTGAGACAGCAAAGCCTGCCATAATACACACACGAGGCGCTAATGAAAACCCTATGTTATGTTTCCCTCTCCCCAGGCTACGACTTCCCAGCAGTGTGCCGTTGGTTTGCTGAGAGAGTGGACCGGATCATCCTGCTGTTTGACGCACACAAGCTGGAGTTCTCTGATGAGCTAACGCGGGCCTTCGGGGCTCTGTGCGGATACGAGGACAAACTGCGTGTGGTTCTCAATAAGGCCGACAGGGTGGATTCACAGCAGCTGATGAGGGTGTACGGCGCCCTCATGTGGTCGTTGGGGAAAGTGTTCAAAACGCCGGAGATCCTGAAGGTCTACATCGGGTCGTTCTGGTCCGAGCCGAGACAGAAGTGTGACCATTATGATTTACTGGAGCTGGAGGAGGAGGATCTGCTGACTGATATTAGGAACCTGCCTCGTAACGCTGCCATACGGAAACTGAACGATCTTGTGAAAAGGGCAAGATTAGTTAGGGTAAGTTTTGTAACTAGTGGAAGGCTATTGGGAAATAATGGCAGAATTTGATGTTGAATATTGTGATGATGCAGCTTGACATTTTGCCCACTGGCAACTTCGGCAACTACTACTAGCCACTAGTTTTGTATTTTGGATATTTGGACCTAGAACTGTCTATCTAGACATGTTATCTTATAATTTTGTTTTTTACACTGCATGAAAGTCCTAAACCTGGATAAAAGGAGAGGGACACTGTGCAAATCACTGCACAGTAAAAGTCAGATTATTTGATGTTGTGACCACGAAAAGGAAACCTTTAAAAGAAAGAAGTCTTCTACACACTACAATATTTAAAGCTGGATTTTTTCTTTTTTATAGGCTCATGCACACATTATTGGCTATCTAAAGAAGGAGATGCCCACCATTTTCTGCAGAGAAAGTAAAAAGCACAGCCTCATCTATGATCTTCCTGAGATCTTCAGAAAGATTCAACAACAACAGCGTGTTCCAGCAGGAGACTTCCCAGATTGCACCAAAATGCAGGTGAGAACTGTAATTCAATGAATAGCTCGTGTAAAGCCACTAGAAAAATGTATAGAGAATAAATATACAGGTCTAAAGTATGTTTTCATTTTTCTTGTTTGGACTTTTACTTTTGACTGGATGTATATAGTTAAACAAATGTTGTCTATTTGTATTACATTATCTCATTATTTCATTTTCAGGAGAAGCTTTTGGGTCAAGACTTCTCAAAGTTCAAGACACTCAAACCCAGTCTGATGGCCTCTTTGGACAAACTTCTCACCATTGACATTGCAAAGCTGGTCCCTCTTCTAAAAATACAGGAAGTAACAAAGAAATCCCTCCCAGGTGTGTTAGATGGTGAATTCCTGGGAACGTTTAAGCCGGAGCATTACAGAAGAGATCCCTTCAAGGAGATTCCCAGAGATGAAGAAGGGAGTGAGGAGGACTTTGATGAATGGGCAGTAGAGAAGTACAAGCCAAAGTATGATGAGATCTTCTTCAATCTTAATCCCAATGAAGGAAAACTGAGTGGCACTAAAGTCAGAGAGTGGATGACTGCGACACTGCTTCCCAACTCAGTATTGGCTCACATCTGGAGGCTGTCCGATGTGGATGGGGATGGAATGCTGGACAATGAGGAGTTTGCTTTAGCCGTTCACCTTATTGAAGGAAAACTAGAGGGTTATTACCTGCCCCGAGAGCTCCCCTCACACCTCGTACCCCCGTCAAAACGGATTAGTCCAGCCAGCCAGGAGGAGTAACAATGACAATTAAAAATAAGTTTGTATTTATGTATATAGACTAGGAATGGGTGAAATTAATCGATGTGGCGATGCATCGCGCTGCGGCACTTGACGATTTGGCATCGATTAATTAATGTCGATGTTTAAAATAAATAAATAAAATAAACCTACTTGTGCATTCACGAAATGAAAATTTAGTTTATCCCAAAATATATATAAGAGCCTGATAAATGGCGATTGTTCCTTCTAATTCACCCGGAGAGTCACTAGTTCGTTTGTTTTCTCGCTGCTGTCTCTACTTCTCCACATGTGTATGCACTACTCTCTCTCCACTCTCCTCCCAGGGCAGAGCGAGAGTGAGCCGCGCAGTGTAAATCTGCATTAGTGTCAGATTTGTGAGCATAGCTAAATAAGCTAACTGAATGTTACAAACAGAAGGGTTGCCAAATCTGTGAAAAAACAGCCCAATGTAAACTCATAATAAGCCCACAAAACTATATCCAAAAATGCTTTGGAAAAAGAAACAGGACATTGTTATCTGTAAAACAATAAAATCAATATGATAAAGTATATTAGCAATAGCCAAAGATTCAAAACAGACCTATTTGTTAAACCAGACCAGCTCTTATAGAGATGGGATTTATGGCTTTTTGAAGTGAACTGAACTTTGTTAATTTGGTCCTTTCAGAAGATAGTTTTATATTTGGCAATCTGTCCCCATAGAGATAATGGTTAAACATTGTCTTGTATGTATCTAATATATCTATGTTGTTGTCACTGGGTAATGTTCACTTGATATTCAAGATTGCTAGGTAGCAATATATATGTAAATGGGTGCGTCTGTACAAGCACTTCCCTGAATTGTGTTTATTACATTTGAAAAGACCAAGAAAACCCACAAATGAATTTCCTGCTAAAGACCTCTCTAAATTGCATGTGTGTGTATATGTAGTGTATTCATATTATTAAGAAAGTTGTAGTTTTCTATGTAAATTGTGCTAAAACATCAAATCTATGCATGTTTTTGTGAAAGAGGAGTATGCAGAAGGACTTAACTTTCACCAAATGCCACGTGTTTTCCTGTATGTTTTTAAGAACAAACTGTACTTATAATGTTGCCTTCCTATTATCCCAAGCCAATCTCTGACCTGTGGCAGTTTTCCCACAGAACTGCCACTCAAATCTCAATAGATTATTGAAATGCTGGAAATAGTCCACTTGGCATTTACAACTACACCATTGGCTTGATACGATGTGATAGGTTGATTAGCTATTTGAGCTCTAGACTACCTGATAAAGTGGCTAGTAAGTGTATACTAACTCAATCCTGGTAAATGGTGCTACTCAGACAAGCCTCAAACATTTTTATTTTTAGCAACAATGTGTCTCCTTTTTAGATCTTGTATCTAGTATCTGTT
This sequence comes from Hypseleotris bucephala, assembly GCA_036025885.1. Taxonomy (NCBI): domain Eukaryota; kingdom Metazoa; phylum Chordata; class Actinopteri; order Gobiiformes; family Eleotridae; genus Hypseleotris; species Hypseleotris bucephala. Next base: position 2,916 of record JAVQKG010136402.1, on the reverse strand, counting down.
TCTTTGTATTATAAAATGGCTAGGACTTCCTGTTTTAGACTTGGTTTAGACCTGTGATTTTGTGAGTTTCCATGACATTGATTTTCTTGATATACTGTAGGTTCGTTTAAAATATTGTTAAATTGCTCTATTAACATTGGTTCCCAAGTTATATACTGTATTAAGACACATAATGCTATTTCTATTTCAGATCTATATTCTCTTTTAGCCAACACCTTGATCTTTCTATCCCCCCTGTCAGTACTAGTGAAACAATGACCAATTATCATCCTGGAGAAAAAACTGCTTTGTCTTATTATTAATGACATGTTGGTGGGAGCCTGTGTTCACGGGTGTCGGTTACATTTCATCTGCTAACCCCTCCACGGTCAAGTCAATCTCTCTCAGAGCTAATTAGTCATGCAGCCGCTCCATGTCGGCACAAAACGACCCTTCAACCCAATTTCTTATTTTCCAATCCAAGACTGCCACAAACTGTAATTGTAGTGTCAGGGAGATTTGAACTTAAAAGAACTGAAAAATAAAATCTATGGTGTACTACACATAAAAAAATATTACTTATTATTATGACTTTCTTAAACCAGTCTGCTCTTTTCCCTTTGACCCTGGCATTAACTGCTACTCACTCAATATTTTCTCTTTTTTGAACTATTGTCTGTAAATACAAAAGATTTCTACCAGATCTGTACAGTAATACCCAGCTTAAGTAAAACTCAACTGTTATTGGTCAAAGTGGTAACCTATAAAGTCAGATATGAGTTGATGTAGAGGGAAGGGGAGAAGTTAACAGGAAAAAAATATATTATAACAAATTACTTGCTTTACATCAGTGAAAAAAGGTCAGATGAAGAATTGTTCAGAATGTTTTTTTTTTTTAATCTAAGAATCTTAGATAAAAACTAACTACACCTTTAAGCATGTCTAGTACCTAAATACTTTGAGTTGTTGCCATTTGATTGACTGAGGATAAGGTGTACTTCGTATAATGTGACCCTTAGACTATTTGATAATGCAGACAGCTCCATCTCATTTGAGAATGCCGTCAGTGTCAGTAGAAGCGGACTGACGAGTGGCAATTTGTGTAAACAAACTGGTCGATGTCTGCTCTGAATCTTAATGAAAACATCCAGAGAGAAGCATTTCAACTGCATTTACAACCAGGCTTATGTTGATGCTTAGTTGAAACACATTATATATCTCTCTAAACACACACCAAAGGGATTTACTAAGACAGCTATATGAATAAAAACATTTACCTAGTCACTAATGGCAACTTTATTTGTGCACTTGTCCACAAAATCACTACATTATATCACAGTAGTCCAGAAGGAAGTACCAAAAATACTACAATGCACTTGTGGAGTGCCGACCTCCTTCATCCAAATTCATTCAGTGGTTTTTGCGCAAAGTTTCTAGACACGCACACACAGAGACGCTGACAAAAATATTTCCTTCTGAGCTGAGGTAATAAAGGATGTCACAAACATCATAATATCCTATTAAACTATTAACACCTGGGCAACTTTTAAACAAATAGCGTTCCTCTTTGATTCTTTGGCCTTGATCTGAGTTTGTTCGGTGCTTGAAGTAATGCACATAGATACAAACAGACTGACTGCGAACCTCAGATGATAGTGTCTCGGGACAAAACAGGCGATGTGTCTCGTGAGATAACACCCAATTTCCTGACTGTGTGTTGCATCAAGATCTGTTCAACTAACTTCAATCAGGCCCAGCTTATCTTGTTTTATTCAATTTTGAAAATGTCATTCAAAAGCCTTAGCAACTTGGGACCTGCACTTGTCCATCGCAGATCAAGGCACGGCTAGCTCATCTGACGCCTACAGATTAGTGGCACTATTCCCTTCGCAGCTCAAAAAATGGCTGTAGCCAGTTGTAACATCATAAGACTGAAATCATCTTATCATACAATCACACATTTCAGCCATTTTAGGATGAGTTTGAGTCCACCTATCAATCTTATAGGCCTCCCTCCACTGTGTCTGCTACACACTGATAAAACACCAGTCCTTCCAATGTCCTTGGATTTAACACTGTCGGATGTCTTTGTATATCCATCTTCCTTCAAACTAATTCGTAATAAGCATAGATAAAGTGGTTTGCATGTGTCCTCCAGCCCGCACCAGATACAGATGTCTCCATGGACGAGACATAAGTTCAGCTCTCCTCCACAGAGAGTAAGGCCGGCTGCCAAATGACATTAACAGAAAAAACACACACCAGAGGCTTGGCTACAGTTGCACACGGCTTGGACAAGGACTTACATAGGCACACATGGGAAGTTCAAGAGCCTTACAAGGACTTTCAAGGTAAATGTACAAGCTTTGCCAGCAACATAAACAGTCGTGTTTTTATATGAATGCATACAAATATGGTAATGCAAATATCAATGATAAAACCAGCACTATTTCCCTACATAGAAAGGAACTCCTACAGCACAATAAAGCTTTATTACAAATGATATGCTGATATGAGGTGCATATCTGGTATTGAATACATATAAAAAGAATGCAGCACTAACTGTTTCAGTTATGGCAAATAATCCCATTAATGAAAAGTGTATTATATTTGAACCAGCAAAATGCCACTGCAAAATCCTTACCAATAACAAAATCTAGTCCTAAATAAAAAGTATGATGGATATTTTGCCTGTATTAAATGCAATGCAAAATGCTTAGTTAACCTTATCCATTGTAAGGACAAGCTGGTCTATTGTTGCTAGAATATCAAAGAGCAGAGAACATACTGTACATTCAAGATCAAAGATATAAGAAAATGGTAGGGGTGTGAATCTCTCTGTGTCTAACGATTCGATTCGATTCCGATTTTTGGGGTCACGATTCGATTCAAAAACGATTTTCGATTCAGAAACGATTTTTCTAGTTAAATGGTCAA
>JAVQKG010136368.1:0-12417 GCA_036025885.1 Hypseleotris bucephala | reverse complement strand
ACAAAAGTCACCCAAACAATATGATGCCAGTAACCTCAACAGCGCCATCTAGGGACTGAATGAAGAATGTAGTTTTAGAGAAATCCTTCACAAACATCCAGACAAATCGAGGCGGCAGTTGCACAGTGGGTAAGTGTTCAACCTGCAACAGGAGGGTTGCCGGTTCGATATAGGTCAATATAGGCCATAACAACTCTACTCTACTACTACTACCTCTACTATTTTGATGGATGTATATATTACCACTTTAGGGTTCCAAATATTGTGTTTACAGTTTTTGCACTAAACTGCAAGTTGGTCTGTTCTGTACAGACCAACTTGTAAATACTGTCTGTAGAACCATATTCAGAAATAAATTTAGTATTAGTACAATCAATATAATGTTTGATTGTAGCCAAAATCAGTCTGTTTCCATGGTCACTTGGCTTGTTAGACACAGCACAATGCAATAGTGTAACTGGATGCTTTCAAGTACAAATGCATTGAATGTGTGGCCAAAGATAAAAGAACGCACACTAAAAAGAATAGTTTCGGTCAATTATTATTAGTAGGAGCCCAAGAGAAAATGGTGGGTGGAATTTTACCTGCACGCACCAATGGCTTTAAATAGGCATTTATTACTAAGCCTCTTATTTTCCGTCTTCTATGTGAGAACGTGATTAGGTCAAGTTAACAAGATGTACTTAACGTGATTAAGTCAAGGGTTTAACACAGTTTCTCCGTCTTGTGATTGATGAAGATACAATCAACATGGACAGTGATGGGACATGCCCGCAAACGAATTAGCGACTCTAAACGAGCGTATAAGGGTCTGAGTTTATCTTATATTGTGGAATGCACGCAAGAGGTCACAGAAAGGTTTAATTTTGTCCACATCGTTGACTGTATTTACATATGATTTTTTTTTCAGTTTCCGTAGTGGCGTCAGGGAAGCCCTTAAATTTCTGTATCTCAAATTTTAGAGATAGTTGTATAATACTGGTAAAGGATCTAAGTTAAATGGATATGATAAAAATAATAGAAACTATCTAAAAATTTAAATATGAAAGATTACACTAAGCAGTTTGCAACAGTTACATGTGAAACTAATGAAGAATAAAAAAAAGAAAAATAGGACATAATTCATTCCATAATTCTCCATCTTTCAATTGGTCAAAAGTTTTAATTTTCAACATTGAAAGAGAACAGCACTTTCACTAGATGTGTTGATTGTGTTACAGTAACCACTTGCAAAGAAATTACATCATTTTAGAGAAATATTTTACTTAGCTTTACTTAAGAAAGTAGTTGCTGACTGTCTGTGATTGCCCAGAAACCATTTCGCAGGTTTCACAAAACATTGGTATCACTATTACTGTTTTAATGGAATGTACCTAAAATGTGTATAGTTTCATTGGAAGTAGAATTGAAATCTTGACAATTTATATCAAAAGCGAAAATACTTATAATATTTTTTCTAAGAAGATGGATAGATGACACTGGATAGATTAACCTCAGCAAAGTAGATCAAAATTACAACATTATAATTTAGAAATCTTTCAATATCTTAAAAATATTTTTCATTTAGTGTGTATATAAACAGACATGGACACTGACTTGAAAGGTTTACTACCATTAAGATGAAACTCTGTGTATTTTTTGTAAACCATCCCTAAATCTCATACTGTATATCAGCCATTCCCATCAGTATCTGAAAATGTTGCACACACCCCCAATCTCAAATCTTCTATAAAAACTCAAAACTTATTCGCCTACTTTACTGAAATTTCTATTCAAAACACTAGACACAACTAACTATTAGATGATAAAATATATATATATTTGCCTTTACTTTTGATAATCTTTTAAAGCTTCATTTATTAATTAAAAAAATACTTATTATAGAAACTGTGGGGCCCCAGACCACAGTTTGGGAATCACTGCTGTACATAATAGGCCACACTAGTAGGCCCAAACAAAGAACATTGTTAAAAGGAGACTTTTGTTTCCACTTGTCTTTGCAATTCTGCTTAAAACGCTACTTGCGTTTTAAGCAGAAATGCAAATGAGAAAACAGCTTGATTTGCTTTTTTACCCACCAGGAGCAGCTATGAGTCAGACTTCAAAATGCCTGTTATCATTTTTCTGCTGACCGAGTGCTGATCACGCTTTTCAATAAAGAATAGTGTAATTATTATCTGCCAGTGATGAGCTCATTGCACAGATTTCTGCTTGGTTAGTTCTGGATCTAACAGGATTTCTAGATTTCACAACACAATTTGAACTTTTTCCCTGTGACCCAATAATCAGCATGACTGGGCTACATACTAAGTCATATGAACTAGCACGGTGGGTTGCTGACCTTTTCCACAGAATGACCACATCAGTAGATGACTATCAGCCGCACGGTTATTTTTAAAAGACAAAGCTAGCTATTCTACAAAGTTTATTGGCTTTTGATCTTTGGATATTGTTGAGGCCAGGGCAACATCAAAGCTATCATCAATGCTACACAAACATTTAGTTGAAAAACAAAGAAGTATGTCGTAGGCATGAATGTTGTAGTGATGTCTAACCCCTTAATCACCAGAGATTGTTGACATGAAACATTAGAGGCCATACCATCAAAGCCAACATCAATGCCCTTCAAAGCTTTTGTTTAATAATTGGAACAGGTGCTAGACTTGTCGACTATATACGGCCACTGGACTGGGACAGTATGGGCCATGTCAGTAGCCCTATTGAATGGTTTGTTTCAACAAGTCATACAATCATATTCATTCCCCTTTTCTGCTTCTTATGCCTAGTGATGTTACCCCTGCAATGAAAGATGGATTTAAAGTGAAATTTCAAAACATACAACTTGGATTTTTAACAGTTTTAATTCTGGAAGATTGTAATTTTTGTCAAAAGTTTTTGAAGTACCTGGGACATAATTGCGCCAGTATAGTGTGGTTAGTGTTGAATAAAAAAATTACTGTAGTTAATAACATCTTGGCAAAAATAGACTGTAATACTGTATGTATCACTCAACCCGACTTCCGTTAAATTTTTCAATTTATGACGGATTGGAACTAGACTTTTTTTTGCCATTCATGATGACAAATTATATTACAAAGCCAATAACAAACCACTATTATCTTTGATTATATATTGTCAGTACTAACTCTACCTTTACGGAAAGCAGAATAAAGAATATATGGGAACTTTGTATTTTTAGGAGAACTTGTAGTAAATAAAAAGCATAGAAACTAACATGCATACTGCTTGCCCCTACTGACCCCTACGACTACCTGAAATTGTTGGTGAAACATACTTGTCAATCATTCAGTTTAAAAACATACAACCTGTAGCGGGTATGAGAACTTGCAGTGACCGTTTGACCCTTTGGCCACCTGAGATTGTCGCGTGGAACTAGAGGCAAGTACAGGCAAAAACAAAGCCAACATCAATACTCTGCAAACATTTAGTTTAAAAACAAAAAGCAGAAGCGGGCGGTGGACCTGGCTTTGAGCATTTGACCCTCAATGCACCTGACGATACATCCAGGCGTAACTGGTGGCACTGAGGTCAGACATGCCTGGGTCTCTCAAAAGATACATTGGGTTGATGAAAAAGAAGCACTTACAACTAAAGTTACCGATTTCTGCAAACAAGGGCCCCACAGCCAACGCATCCTGTGTCACAGTTCATATAGGTTCAGGCAGTAAAAAAGGAACTAGGTGACCTACTTCTCATGTTTGTCGCCATGTGTCTGTGTCAATTTGTCAAGGTTTAATGGAATTAATCTTCATGTTTGACTTAGTTTTGTGTCTTGAAACTCATTTTATAAGTGGCCCCCGGACAAGAGTAAAGCTATCATCAATGCTTGACAAACATTGAGTTTAAAAACAAAGAAGTTGTAGCAGGGAGAAATTGAGTGCTTGATGTTCGACCCCTTAATTACTAGACAGAGAACAAATTTGAAACATACCTTCAAAGCCAACATCAATGCTCTCCAAAGGTTTTGTTTAATAATACATTTGAAGCAGGTGCAAGACATGGTGATTACGGCCACTGGACTCGGACAGTATGGCCATGTCAGTAATGAAGGGTTGGGTTCAGTAACTCCTAAAATAAAGTTCATTTACCTTCTCTGGTGGATGTAAACGTAAGAGCCACACTGGAAAATTGTAATCAATCTAGGCTATGCTTGACTGAACTGTTCTGATTCACTGGCCACTGTGAGAATTGGGAACTAGAAAGCACTCGGAGAAAACAGACATTTGCCAAGGCAGCTAACCTGGCAAAAGCCAGATCTTGTTGTTTTCGGCAAAGCTAAAGTCCGCCTACTCACAGCAAATGCAGTCCCGTGATTGGTCCGCACCACCAGTGGTCGGATGAAGTGAATGGGAGCGGTACAAGATGTATTTCCGTGAGGTTGGGTTGCCAGGTTGGGAAACCTCACGAAAATCCAGCTTGCAGGGCAAGGTTACAAGGCAGCTGTTCTCTGTGCCATTCCCAACCTTACCTGAAAATTTCAAGTAGTTTTTAAGTAAAGTTGAAATGGTATTCTTTGAAAAATTCCAGACAGCTATCCAGATCACTCCCAAAATCTAATTAATTCTTCTTAGTGTCACTCTTGACCTTTCCTGAAAATTTCATCCAAATTTGTTCAAAAATCTTTAAGTAAAGTTGCTTACAGACAGACGGACAAATGGAACAGAGAACATTACTTCCTTGGTGAAGGTAATACCCAATATTAAAATTCTAGGGTAATGTAGTAAAAATAATCGTAATGTGTAACATTTTGAATGGCTTTTTTTTTTACTTATTCACTTATACAGCTTTTGTGGAAATTATTATCAAAAACTAGCAACTTTTTTCAATTACAATTTAAGAGTGGTAAGGGGTATCCTTATGTTTAGTCAAGATTTTTGGTTGGACTAAATTACTTCAGCCTGACATCAGGGGGAGTAAAGTTTATTTTAGTTGATGCACAATTATTGTAATCAAGGCAATTCTTATAAAAGACAATACAACAAATAGCATCTTCATGACATTTGTTGTGTGCAAGGTGGAAACCCGTTAACACGGAAATAACCTCCAATCCTGCTGCTTTGTTTTCATTTTTAATTCATGGGAAATTCAAAAGCAAACTAATAGTGCAGTGCAGTCCATGGAGTGTCAGCTAAAGTCAATAAAATGTTTTCATGTTTATCATGTTCATGTCATTGAAACATTACCTATGTTGTTCTTTTTGTTGTACGTGTTCTCACATATTAACAAAGCAGAGAAAGCCCCTTTAGTAAAAACAGGAATTCACTATTGATTAAAAAGTGTTAGCGGAAGTAAAAATGTATTTAAAACGAGTTTAAAATGTCAAAGGACGGTAAACAGCTGTTGTGGTATCTCACGATCATAGCATAATTGATCATTTATTTCAGTTAAAGAAAATAAATGTATTAATTTAAAGTTGAAAATTATGTGAAATACATTCAAATCTTTGCCATTTTACAAGTTTCAGACTTTTTTGGCTTGAAAATAAGCGTGCTATCATCATGATCGTTTGTGTTGTCTGTACCTAGTTTGTCGAAATCTATGTCCTCTAGCATGCTAAATTCATATTGATTTGATGCTGGCTTTGTGCTGAATTCCTTCTAACTTTCTCCATTTATCTGGGCCTGGGCCTGACACAAAAAGCACACTGCCTTGTAACCCTCAGCTGGATTGATCTTATTTCCTAAAGTAAAGTATTAAAATGTGTCCATAAATAAAACAAAACAAAAAAAGCTTCACTGACCATGTTTAATTTTATAAACTGTGCGAAAATATTAGATTTACCCTAGAGATACAGTCACTTCCTTCCTGTCAGTAAGCAAGCCTGGAATTCTGCCGGGAACATCACGCCCCTCTGGACAGAAAGCAGCCCTTGTTTCTCTCTCTGTGAATAGAAACAAAACAAAGAATGCATGTACTGACCTAACTCAGGGTCAGGACACTGTGTACCAGACGAAACCGTTACTGAAACAACCTCTGCTGGGCCACGTATCTCTGCCTCCCATCAGCGCTATACACAATCAAGCTACAGAAAAGGCCATGCCAGTACAATGTGTGCTAAGAAACGTAGTGATAAATTTACGTAATGCATATACCAGCAAAAGAATGCTATTTGGCTGGGAAAACGATATTAGTCCTGTGCTCAAGTGTAGGCACTGGCTTCTCATCCATCAGAGAATTAACTTTAAAACAGCTCTACTAGTGGATAAGTCTCTCCATGGATTAAAAACACATTTCTGACATGTTGGTCCCATATAAACTAAACACAGGCCTACTGCTAGTGCCCAAAGTCAGAACTAAACACTGGAATTCAGCTGGTGCCCAAAGTCAAAACTATACCAGGACTAAACACAGGCCTTCTGCTAGTGCCCAAAGTCAGGACTAAACCAGGACTAAGTACATGCCATCTACTGGTGCCCAAAGTCAGGACTAAACCAGGACTAAACATAGGCCTTCTGCTGGTGCCCAAAGTCAGAACCAAACCAGGACTAAACACAGGTCTTCTGCTGGTGCCCAAAGTCAGAACCAAACCAGGACTAAACACAGGTCTTCTGCTGGTGCCCAAAGTCAGGACCAATCCAGGACTAAACACAGGTCTTCTGCTGGTGCCCAAAGTCAGGACCAAACCAGGATTAAACTAGGACTAAACACAGACCTTCTGCTGGTGCCCAAAGTCAGGACCAAACCAGGATTAAACTAGGACTAAACACAGACCTTCTGCTGTTGCACAAAGTCAGGACCAAGCCAGGATTAAACTAGGACTAAACACAGACCTTCTGCTGTTGCACAAAGTCAGGACCAAACCAGGACTAAACACAGGCCTTCTGCTGTTGCACAAAGTCAGGACCAAACCAGGACTAAACACAGGCCTTCTGCTGGTACCCAAAGTCAGGACTAAACCAGGACTAAACACGGTTTCAGTTTTAGAGAGCTAAAGTCTGAAATAGTCTCCCTGAAGATGTTAGACTGGCCTCTACTCTCACAATGTCTGAAAATTGTTCTTTTTAGATTTACATTTGACAACTGAATGTGTGTTTTTATTGTTCATTTCAAATTGTTTCTTAATCTTTTTTACATTGTGGTTTGTGCTTTAAGGGGGCACAGTGGCAGAGTGGTTAGTGCTCTCGTCTCCTAGCATTGTGAGTTCAATCCTCAGGCCAGTTACCTACAATCTCTCTGGATGGAGTCTGCATGTTCTCCCTGTGTTACTGTGGGCTTCCTCCCACCGGCCAAGTCATGCATGTGTTAAGAGAATTGCTTAATCTATATAGTCCCAAAAACAATTTTTTTGTCATTGTAATTGAGCAGAAATAATCACTCAGTCAATAGTACAGTATAACAGAAGTTATATGAGACAAATGAGACACTGATACCCTCTGTGAGCTATATGTAAGGGTTTTGTTTTAAAGCACAAGATAAACTATTTAGCCAATCACATGCTTCCATGTGACAGAAACAATCTTTCCAGAATGAGAATCTATCATACTATTCCTCAAAATTAAATGCTTGATTTTGATTTCTTTATTTGAAATGATTGCCAAATTGCATAAATAAAGTTAAAATATAATCTACTTCTCTCTACTTCTCAGCCATCTACAATGGGGAAATTCCACAAAGAAGGGGGCTGGCTCCAAGAAGCCTGTCTCCCACTGGGCACTACTCAAAATTCAATTGTTACAATTATAGCTATGATGTGATTGTATTGGTTGATATACTTAGGTCAGTCTGGGGGATGTCTAGTTTCTTTTTGAAACTTCCTTTTACTATTTAATTTTTAAACGTCATAGTTGTGGTTAACTAGATGCTGCAATTATTTCCACTACAGTATCATCACCTATAGAGCTATTTCAACACATGCATGAGCTATCAACAGCCTACAACTGTCCTTATAAGGCTATTAGCTGGCTCTATTGTTGTAGTCAAGATCTGAGACCAAGACCAATCTGAGACCAGAGGAGACTGGACCAAGACCAAGACAAGACCAAGACAAAACCAAGTCAAGACCAAGTCAAGTCCAAGACAAGTCCAAGACAAGTCCAAGACAAGTCCAAGTCAAGTCCAAGTCAAGTCCAAGACAAGTCCAAGTCAAGTCCAAGACAAGTCCAAGACAAAACCAAGACAAGACCAAGACTAAGACCAAGACTAAGACAAGACCAAGTCAAGACCAAGTCCAAGACAAAACCAAGTCAAGACCAAGTCAAGACCAAGTCAAGTCCAAGACAAAACCAAGTCAAGACCAAGACAAGACCAAGTCAAGACCAAGACAAAACCAAGTCAAGACCAAGACAAGAACAAGTCAAGACCAAGACAAGACCAAGTCAAGACCAAGACAAGACCAAGACAAGACCAAGTCAAGAACAAGTCAAGACCAAGACAAGACCAAGACAAGACCAAGTCAAGACCAAGACAAGACCAAGACAAGAACAAGACAAGAACAAGACAAGAACAAGACAAGAACAAGTCAAGTCCAAGTCAAGTCCAAGTCAAGACCAAGTCAAGACCAAGACAAGACCAAGACCAAGACAAGACCAAGTCAAGTCCAAGTCAAGACCAAGTCAAGACCAAGACAAGACCAAGACAAAACCAAGACAAAACCAAGTCAAGACCAAGTCAAGACCAAGTCAAGACCAAGTCAAGACCAAGTCAAGACCAAGACACGACCAAGTCAAGACCAAGTCAAGTCCAAGTCAAGACCAAGACAAGACCAAGTCAAGTCCAAGACAAAACCAAGTCAAGACCAAGTCAAGACCAAGTCAAGTCCAAGACAAAACCAAGTCAAGACCAAGACAAGACCAAGTCAAGACCAAGACAAAACCAAGACAAGACCAAGACAAGACCAAGACAAGACCAAGACAAGACCAAGTCAAGTCCAAGTCAAAACCAAGACAAGACCAAGTCAAGACCAAGACAAGACCAAGACAAAACCAAGTCAAGATCAAGTCAAGACCAAGACAAGACCAAGTCAAGACCAAAACACGACCAAGACAAAACCAAGACAAGACCAAGTCAAGACCAAGACAAAACCAAGACAAGACCAAGTCAAGACCAAGACACGACCAAGACAAAACCAAGTCAAGACCAAGACAAGACCAAGTCAAGACCAAGTCAAGACCAAGACAAGACCAAGACAAGACCAAGTCAAGACCAAGTCAAGAACAAGGCAACGCCAAAACAAGAACAATACAAGACCAATACTCTTAGGGTCCAAGACTGAGTCAAGACCAAGCTAAAAAAGCTAAAGCTAAAAAAGACATCATAGCACATAATGTATTATAATAGCAATTGATTTGAAAAATATTCTTTAAACAATGTCCTAAAAGTGTTCAAATTAAGTGATTACATCTTAATACCAAGACCAGTCTCGGCCACTACAACAGTTAGTTCTATATAACCAATGTGCCAAAGGTTCATTGAGGTATAGTGACATAATTTTATTGGTTCAACGACCTTCTACTAAGATAAAGTCACAATGATTAAGATATAGTAGACCATATAAACCACACCTGCTGGGGCAGAAGTGGTACGGTGGTAAAGCGCCCGTCATATAACAGGTTGACAGTTCGAATCCCACCCCAAATTGTGCATTTGCCATTGTGTCCGTGAGCAAGTACACTTAACCCAATCTGGGTTGATTGCCCATGGATGTGGTTGGGTGATTGGTGTTTGGAAAGGAAACCATGTCTCTCTGTGTGTGCCCCAAAAGTAAATGAATAATGAACTTAAAAAGCACAACATAAATGTAAGCCGATTTTTATTCCGAAATTCTGATAAAATTTGCGATATTGTTTTGGAAATAGACTAAAATATTCACTGTTAAACACATGCATTTTAGAACATGTTTGTAGAAGTTAAACCTACAAGCAGTTTTTTTTTACACATATTTTGATTTGTATTGATTTGTGCAGAGGATATTATATTGCCTATTTGTGACCATTAAAATTGCAAAAACCAGGGAGATGAGAGTGAAATTCGGCAAACTGTCGTGAGCTGGATTCGAACTCACGACGCCGAGACAAGCACCGTAGGCTCTGAATATGGGCTGCATGCTCTACCGACTGAACTAAACCACGGCCCATGTTTGTTGTTATCCAATTATATTGAATATTTCTACAACAAAACTGACCTTGTTTAACTCAATGCCAACTAAAAGTAACTCAATATAAATTAGTACAATGCAGCAGTTCATACAGAGTGGTGTGCGTGATACAACACCAAATATGGCTACACTGTCTAATGTCTATTGATACTGCAGTATGGTCAATGACTAGAGTTTCAAAGGGCTATCACTCTGAATAGAACATGAGGCATCAACCACTGGACCAAATTTCATATTGACTCAACAAAGGGTGTAATGTCCAGCTTGGAGACCTCTCATCCAGTTTAGCATAGGCTTAGTGACTGTACACATGGCAGAGCAGCTGATCTTTACTATAGCTTAAGTGGTGGCATAAAAGATAGTAATAAAAACGCCTATAAAGTTCTGACGTGGCAGCTAATTTAACTGAGTGAACCCATAACGGTGACTGTTAAATGAACATACTGTTGCACTACAGACCATTTAAAATGTTTGTCATATGGAATGTTCAAAATTCCAGAATGGAGGCATCTGGGGGGAAAGTTAACTTAACAAAAAAGCAGGATTTTTGGCGAGGGATAGAATAATTATGAGCTTACAATGAAAAAACTATTGTGGTCATAAATATATCTTTAAAGATATATAGATAGTTATAGAACCTATAACTTAAGAGTTTTGACACCAGCCAGAATGCCAACTGTATACTAATGTGCAAATAAAATAACCATAGAATATGAGGTACATTCACTATTGTTTCCAAACTAGGCTCTGACATTACCTAAATGTGGCAGAGTGGTTGTGATTTGTCAAAACCATTTTAATTTGCAATATTTTGTGGCTGATGCGAATTTCTCCATTGAAATGCATTATGATTTTGCCTCCAGTTGCCTCCATTCAGGAATTTAGAATGTTTTGTTTACAACCTTTGAAACGGTCTAAACACTGGATGTATGATTACTTTTAATGATAAGTGTGAATAAATGATGTTTTGTGCATTTTACTTGATCGCAGAAGTCAATCATCTGTGTTGTATCATTGTGTCATTAAGATGTGTTTAGTAATAGGAGATTTTGCTGAAAGTAAAAACTCCATTACTTGTGGATCTGCAGTGGAACTCACACTTGTAATAAGTTATTTATTATGGCCAAAAGTAGAGGGTCTTTAAACAGCCAGCACCCAACCCAATTAACATGTAAAAATCCCATTTCGTTTTTGCCATAGAATCGTATTTTAAGAGTTTAAAAGATCAAAACTCACAATCAGCGCAAATATATACAAGCTATACATGTATCTGACACAGGGAACAGGAAAAGCTTTTAATATATTTTGCTGAGTTTTCATATTAAAATAATTTATTTTAGCTGAGAATATTGATTGTTAATTTTTCAAAAAGTCTATGGCAAAAATGAATGGGATTTTTACTTCTGGAACCAGAGGTGGTTGGGCACTGTTGCGTTCTGTAAGGTACAGTACCTGGCCTGGAGTGTACCTGTGTTTCTGCATGAACATGTAGTAAAGCAATATGGGGGGAAAAATAATTCATTTTTGAGGACAATTTGCAGAAAAACCTTCAATGTAGAACAGATTTCAGCCTTGCCTGAATACCACAAAAACCAAAAGTCATAATGATAATAATAAATTGATTTTATATAGCACTTTTCTGGCCACTCAAAGACGCTTCACAATTTCATTCTTCATTCATTCCATACACTGGTGGAAGTAAACTACTAATATAGCCACAGCTGCCCTGGGGCACACTGACGGAAACATCCATCCAGGCAGTTGTTTGAGACTCGGCTCAAAATTTTCATATAGCCAAAATGTGTGGTCTGCATATAAAATGCTAAAATACAGTATGTATCATTTTACAAGATTCAATTATTCATAGGAATGACTATGCGTGTTCCTACGCAATCTAATGTAACTCGACTACCTGGCTAATCTGTTACTCAGCTCATTTCATTCAACCCTTTTAAACAATTCACTAGCCTAAACTTTGTATTGTAATGCTTCACCACACACCCTGGGCGTACAGTGTAATATAGAACATTTGAACACTAATGTTACCTTGCTAATTCTCAAGAAGCAATGACTCTACAATGTTCTCACCAGCTGTCCTTATCAACCCAACTTCTGACGTCATGAAGAGCAGTGTTGGGGAGCGTTACTCTTGAAAGTAACGCGTTAGTTGCCTCGTTACTGCTTTAAAAAAGTAATCCGTTACGTTACTACGTTACTTTCTCATAAAAGTAACGCGTTAGAGTACTCTTGAGTTACTAAAAATATGTGTGTATAGACTACTGACAGAAGTGCGAGAGCTGACA
>JAVQKG010136360.1:0-13308 GCA_036025885.1 Hypseleotris bucephala | reverse complement strand
AAATATAAAAATTATTTAAAATCTTAACGATATTCAGTATATATTTTTAATGCCATTGTTTGTAATATGATATAAAGATAAAGCCCAATTTTTAAAATCCCCTCACAAGAATATCCTCCACATTTTGCAAAGTGTAACAATAAGATCCTTAATTTAAATAAATGCATTTTTTTTATTTTATGAGAGAGACTCAATAGCCAGTGTAAACATACTGTATGTATTTTTATTAACTCTATTCTCAGCCATGCTCTAGGCTAAATATTTCAAATATCAATAATTAAAGAAATTTAATATAAAAAAGCTAAAAGAATAGGATCAACATAATTTATTTTGTATTTCAGTCTTTATTTAAAATTGAAAGAGTATACATTTATATACATTTATAATACTCCAAAAATTACAGGTTCCTTTGGCAATAACTAACCAATTACAATCCAGTACTGTGATTGCTGCAGCTGTTGCTATGCGGTAGAGCAGTAGCAGCGGAAGAAAAGACTTGAAATTAAATTGCACCTCTTTTGTTACTGAGCTTTTCCATTCTTTCTTGGTACGGGACGTGTGTGTGGGATCCTGTGATGTATTGCTGCCCTCCAGGGAAGGCAGTAGGTTGTATAGTTATCTCCTGATGGGGCAAAATCACAACCCTGAAACCACACAACCTACTACCTCACCCTGTGCGAACACCATAAGTCACCCAGACCAGTAAAATGATCTGGGACGGCAAACTCACATTACAATCCCTGTATATGAGACAAAACAGGACAGCTCAATAATACAACAGACATTATAACATTTAAGTTCTTTTGTGAAGTGGTCATAAAACATACCCTTAGAAGCACAACAAAAAAAATAAACAATTGTTTGAACATATTTCAAAGATGTCAGAGATGATGCAGCTTGTAGATGGCGATGCTTTCACAGTCGCTTCAGGAAAGACAGTAAGTTGTATAGTCATCTGACATTTTGGGTAGGACCCTAAAACTATACAACCTACTACCTCACCCCAAAGGACAGTTTATCTCCCGTATTTACAGTAGATTTTGTTAAAAAGATTGAAGAGCGTCCAATAATATACATGTCTACAGTGTAAAAAATATCTCTAAATATATCAAGAAGAAATGTAAGAAAAATGATTATAAATACAAATATAACATATTCATTGTTAAAATATTACATCTTAAAAGTTGTATGCAATTTAATTAATAAAGAAAATGCTCATAAAACCTCAGGCCGTTGTATTACAATGTGGTTAAAGTAAATGTCATTTTTAAATTCAAACAATCTGTCAACACCACAATACATTTACACACATATAATTTGTGTGACCATACTGTCCCTTTATTAAATTCAGTTTATAATTAAAAACAATCACGGATTATAACATTTTTAGTGACTGCGTCCACAACAAAGCTGATAAGGTCCATTTAAGTGTTCATTTACTCTCCTGTCTGTTTGTATGTTGTATTCACAGAGGATTTTATCACTGAACTTCCTGTTAGTCTTTAGTCTCAGGATGGAGTGAGAGTGAGATGTTGATACAGCCGAGATCAAAAGGTCACACCTAAACTTGTGTCTCACAAAGGAACAATACAGAAACCACACATTTGCATTTTTACAGAGACAGAAAAAATGTGGTATTGATACGATTATGTTTAAAATATTAAGAAATAAATGTCAAACATACAGTACACCCATCAAAATTATGGTTAAATCTGTTTTAAACTGAGATGAAGCCACAACTGAATCTAGTCTGAACTGGGACCAAATTTAAGCTAAACTAGTAGTAACCAGAGCTACATGAAAAATTAAAACTTAATTTCAGTCACATAAAGGACTATATAATTAGCATGATAGAAGTAATTCAAAGCAACAGACAGTGATACAGTGTGCACCACTAAATATATTTAAAAATTCCCCATACTACACATTTATAATAATGACATACATTCATATGTTTGCAATGAGTGTGGGTCTACGGTTGTTTCGGGGAGTTTCCTGACTGAGACTAGCGGCTCTGTGGTTTCTCCGCTCTGAGGAAGACCAGGTGGGGTCCATCTATAAAAGTGACTCACTGAATTAACTCCTCGCACACACTCAAATATAGGCTCTCAACACATGCATCTACCAGTTTGTGGTTGTTTTACTGCTGCCTTGTTACCCCATAAATGCCACACAAATCTCTACTCGAGCTACTTAATGTCCAAGCCTGTAAGGTATACAGCAGCATATAGCAGTATATAGTGGGCCTAGAGCTGCTGTACTGCAGGTAATGTTATAAGCCACTTTAGGCTTTACAACATGTACAATAAAGAGCGTTTTATCTGTGCAACGTTTTAGTCATTGGGTGATTCAATCAGACAGAATTTATTACTACTTATTATAATGTACGGCAATACTGTACCTACATAATTACTTTATTATATATTATTACATAATAAATAATAAAAGCAACATATATTTTAATTGGTCAGATGTTTAAACAAAGAAAAAATATTCAGGATTTTTTTTTACTTATCACTGTAAAAATCTCCTTAAGATTAATTTCAATAAAATACCTTTGTTGTTTATTTGATATATGTGTGTACTGCTGTAGTCGTTTTATAATCATTCCATTATTCCATACTGCTATATAAAATGAAACACTGTGTCCAACAATATTAACTTTTTAGGGCACAGAATATACAGACATTATTAACTAATGGGGTGGATTACTGTGAACACCCTGCAGCCATGTGCTTTTGAATACAGCTTTGAAAAGGACCTAAACATTTGTACGCATGTAGCAAAGCAAACTGTAAAACTGTCAAGATCGATTCTTGAAATGATTTGAAATAACCCAAAGGCACTCTTTGAAGTGAAAGCTGTCTCTGTAGCCATGGGGAAAAACTATAAAAACTGCAAATATAAGTTAACTACACCATGTATTTGGAGGTTAACATTCGATTTTTATTGTGAACCTTTTCAAGAATGATGTACGATAAGGAAAGTTTGAACTCATGACATAACGTCAAACTCGTGAAGTACTTCCATGAGGGTCTGCTGATCTTCTCTGCATCCAAATGATCCCAAACATGGACATGTGCTTCAAAATGACCTCTAAGTTTTTTAAATTATAAAAATCTGACATTTTAAATATTAACAACTTTCCAGGGAGAATATCCACTGGGACAAATGCTGCTGCACATGGGACTATAACTTCAAATAAATATTTTTCCATTATACTCTAGGTCTGGGCAATGTGTATGCTAAAAAACTAACAAAACAACTCTGATGCTATAATATTATCCTTTTTTGTGTGTAGGATTGAGGCCGTTATAGAAATTTTTGTCTCCCTATCCCAAACTTTTTGGCTGCAGTGGACTAAAGCGACCAACAGGTGTCAGGTCTGCCCAGCCCATGGTGAGAGCAGAGCGGGACAATGAGGCCTTTGTGCTTTTCCGGGTGCCAGCCGGTGTGTCCGCGTGTACTGTTTCCCTCTAATCTTCATTTGACCTTTAGGCTCATGGCTTTTCTTTACCATTTTCCTGCTAATTTGCTTTGAGGAGAAAAACTATGAAGCTATAGCAGGGAACTTCAAATTTAGATGACAAGACAACGCAGTAGGTTTTGATGGGATACGTCAACTATACTGGCAATGTGTGTGTGTGTGTGCTATGATAAAGTTTGCTCAAATGTATTCAATTAAAAAAATGACAAACTTGGCTTAACTTTGATTTAGAATTAACAGGATACTCACAGAAAAAAGAAAATGTATAGCTCCAATTTGTTTCAGTAAACTGAAAAGTAGTGCTCCCTATAGTTAGTGGCTACAAGATGCTCCAATAGGAAAGAAAATCACTTAAATTCTGTTAGTACCTTCAATGCAATTAAATAAATAAAATAAAATAATAAAATATATATTCAAATTATTCTCAGTGTAAATTTCAATGAAAAAAACTAAACAAAAAACAGTGCTGGCAACAAAATACATGCAAGAGTGTGTTTGGATGAGACACGTAAACATACTGACTGCCATTACCAACGTTGTGTGTGAGTATGACAAAGTACGCTCAAAGTATCAATAAACTAAAGACAAACTTTGCCCTAGAGGTTGTAAGACTGTCACAGATAAAACCAAATGATGTACAGTTTGTGTTTGAAAAGTTCAACATTTGAGTCAATTTATTTACAAAAATATGCAAAATCTTTAAAAAAAATTAACTTACTGTAACACGACACAAAGCAAAATGATGTTTTCATGAGAGGATCCTGTAAATAAAAGGAAAAGTATAAGAGAAACTCAACAGACAAATGCATGCACACACACACACACACACACACAATGCTGAGCATATAGTGAGTTGAGACACAGTCTAGTGTCCAAGCAGCCCACAGGTCATAAACGTGCCAAACAGCTAGAGAGTGTATCATTAAGGTCCATGAAGCATATGTTAAAGTGATCACAGCTTAGGCTCAGGCAGCCAGATTTAGATATAACCATATTACCATACACTGGCTACAGTACATCTCTCAGAAAACACTGCAACCGGATCATGTTGTGTGAATCTGATTCAGAAATAAAGTGGATCATATTTGATCAGGTTTAATCAGTACTTTGTACTGGCTTTTGATTTTTCCTAGACGGTAAAATTCACAGGGAGATCAAATGAATATATAAATAAAAATAACAATTGCCTCTTTTTATATATATATAATTTTGTTTGTCAAGTATAAAATAGTAGAAATAGTATTAAGTAGAAATAATATATATATACTGTATATATATAAAAACATTAATAAACACACAATTATTGCACACAATCTATATACGTTTAATTAATTAAAACTTATATAGAATGAAAAATTATAATTTTAAAAGTGTAAAATAAATTAATCAAATAAAATAAAAAAAATAATTTGAATTACTTCAAAGTGCTTAAAAGAATTTAAGATTGTATTGCGGGTGTCTTTTAGGAGGAGGGAGGGGGCAGTCTGTCTTATAAAATAGAAATGATATATTATTAAAATCTGTACAAAAAGATAAACTATATATTATATGTTTTTTTTTAACTAAAAGTTTAAAGTTTACATAAATACACAACCCCTTGCACACACCAACACACTCTTAACACACACACACACACACACACACACACACACACACTAGGGCACTGATGGGTGGAGGTGGAACTGAGAGGTTGTAAATTTACAAAATTACAGCCGCTAAGTGTTGATACATAAGGCAGACAAAATGCTTTAAGCAAAAAAGAAAAATAATGAAATAAATAAAACAACGTACTCTTACTAAAATGAACACACCCCACATGACAGTGTGTTTAAATATGTAAATGTGTGCTTTCTCTTTAAAGGACACCCTAAGTACAGGTCTATGCCTGTATTATATATTTCTATGGTACTATATTGCACCTGTGAGTTGGTGTGAGGACTCTGTGTCCATCTGTGATGTGTGAATAAAGTGTGTGAGCGCTCGGAGGAGGAGGTCCTGGTGGAGGCGTGGGAACCCCATTCATCTCAAAGCAGGGTTCATTGTAGGGAACATAGCATCTAATGTGTCTGGGTGTTTGCCTGTTTCTCAGTTTCTCTGTTTGTGTGTGTCCTGCATCTGATGCTAGATGTGGCAATTTTATTTGAAATTTTAACAACACACTTTAGATTTGTGTTATAAATTTGAATAGAAAACTCATCCAATCGCTATTAGAAATCATTCAGAACTTCAAAAACCTCCGTCTGGACAAGGTTGAGAGTAATATGATAATATATATATATATATGTATGTATATATTATAAGACTAAAGCATTTACAATTTTTCTACACATGGGAAAAATAAAACTCTTTCAAACGATCAAAGAAAACAGAGGAATTAGTAAAAAAAACTATTCAAAATCGTACATTTAGGAAATGCAAGACACAAACCTCCTTCATTTGTCAGTTGCAGAGCTCTATGCTGCAGTCCGCGTGGATGACGTGCTATTTTTTAAATGCTGACGTATTTACAGTTTATTTCAAAAGGCTGGGGTCTGAGGAAAGGGGTTCGAGCTGAGTTGGTGTGAGACGTAGATGAGGGTTTCCTCCAGGGCTGGTTTTGGACCAATGGAGGATGAACAGACCTAAAACACGTAGGAGGCAAGGCAGGAGCTATCAGCATGACTCACACTGATCCACTCCTACCTATTGGCCAAAGTCAATACTGACGGGCTTAGGGTGTCCTTATTGATAAAGCAACTAACGGAGCTTAGCGTCCATCAATGTGTTGTTGTATGACAAAAAAAACAAAAAACAAAACGCTATTCTCAAATAACTGAACCAAACTTTTGGCCAATAATTTATTTTTTATACTATGAAAGAATATTATTTCTTCTCTAAAAAGGAGAATTGTATTTGTGCAAGATTAAAAATTATTACAATTATATTATAATCAATATGATACTTAGTACTTGCGTTTTGTTTTGTTTTTTATATTAATTTACCCGTGGCTACACTTTAAAGCTGTATAATGAAGTAATGGTGAAATGTAATCAGCTTTCGCCTTACCTTTACAAAATTACGTTAGGAAAAGAAAGTGCGCATTTAAAACACGTACATTTATAGGAGCAAGAATGTCATAAGTTTTGTTGAACTCTTTTAAAAATACACATGGCCATGTGTCAACACCGATCCAATTTTGATGCATAATTATTCCCCTCAATTACAAATTTAAAAGAGAAAAGTGACCAATGAGTAGGTAAGAGACCTTGAATGAAAATAAGAGAGAGAGTGTCGTGGTGGGGCTCGGCCTCAGAGCAGGCCTTGTCTGGCCCTCAGCCCAACACTGCTCCCTCCAAAAACTACCCTTTGACTCAGAAAAGACCACATGAGGGTAAAACTACAGGTAAGAACAAACCAGAGGACAGAAAAGTTTGATTGGATTTGAACAGTGCCACGTTTCAACAATTTGGCCTGTGATAGTTAAGAGCTCATGTCTGTAGCTAGTAACATAGCAAGCAAAGCAGAAGCCCCGAAGAGAGTAATAACTAAGCGATGTTTAAAAAACATAGGACTGGGTCAAAATAAGCACCTCTTTGTCGAATGTTTTGTCATTTCAATTTCTGAATGTTTACTTTTTCATTCACAGACACATGGACACAACACAGTCAACTCCACACCCACCCACACAGTTTGACTTACCAGAGAGATTTTAAGGCCAGTGCTCAAACACATGCGCAGTCAGGGTCTGTCCGGGTTAAGCGGCGAAATCTCTGCCTTCGGTTCTTGTCCTGGATCCCTAGATGGCACAGTATGTCCAGATACTCTGTTGGAGAAGGACAGAGACGGAGCTTGGATTCAGTCACACAGCTCTGCACTCCCTTCAAGGAGTAGGCGGGCACACCGACCAGAGACCCATTCAGAGACTCGGAAAGTGCCAGCCTCCCGTCTGCCTGAGTGCCTTGTCTGTACGCTTGTCTACCCTGTTGTCTGGATTTCTCCCCTGTCAATCTGCCCACCTTTCCTCCAGCCTAGTTTCCTGAGCCTACTGTAACCTGCACAAACTCAGCTAACTGCTTTCTAACATTTTCGAAGCAGTTCTCCTCACTGTGCCGGACACTGTCAGGACCCAGCCACAAAGGGGAGGCCATGTGGGTTTCCCATGGAGTCGCGTGTTCCTTCCGTCTGGCAGTTAACAAGGCTTTGAATGAGGAATGTTAGCAAACACAGCCACTGAATGTCGGCTGAATGCTAGGCCGGGAAGCCAGTCAGATCGCAGCACTGGCCCGGGCATATGAATAATGCAGAAGAACCAACCGCGAACGAGGAGACTAAACTCCGCCTCCTGCCCCTTCCTATCTCCACCCGTCCCTCCCTCTGTGCTCCGCTCCAAACTCAAATGCCTTCACAGGAGCAAGAGAGCAACGAGAGAGGAATGATAGCTCTCTGGATCTCAGCAAAACTGCTGCAAGTAAAAGAGTTATACATTCTACAAAACACTGTGTCCACACTAGTATTTAAAACAAGCCTCTTCCATATCACATAGGTGCTATTACATACTTTTTTATTACTTTTTGTTGTCTTTTGTTAGAAATTGGCACCTGTCCCAGAAAGAAAAAGCCCCGGCACTGCTCCGCCTTCCTGCTCCCCTTTCACTGGAGACTGCCCATGAGCGAGAGAGCGCCAGAGAGAGAGAGAGAGAGAGAGAGAGAGAGAGAGGGAGAGTAGGGTGGAGGGAAAGTGAGGGTGGGGCAGAGACCCAAAAGAGGGAGAGGGCAAAAGAGATAAGAGCATAAAAAATGAGAGAATCATCTGTAAATGTGACAACTGTCTATGTCAAAATACTTAAAATACACTCGCACAAGTCAAAAAACACCTAAACATTGTATATTGCATGCTAAAGTCTAAAAGTCGTCTTCGCCCTCACGCTTAAGGGGTGATCTACCACTTACGAGAAAAGAAATCATGGCGCAGAACCACGAAGCACGTGCTCGAAAAGGCTGTACAGCAACTGCACAAGCAAAAAAAACAAAAATGCTTCGACCCACTTCGACTTAACTCTACTGGTAACAACCCAAAAAGGTATAAATGAGGGCAATGTACGTATGCAATCGCTGTCGGATAAAAAAGAAAACGCAGCTTCTGAAAATGTCTTCGAAAAATGGCTATATGAAGTCGGAGTAAAGCAAAGCCACTTGTTGCACGATATTGGAGGAGCAAGATCGTGCAGAGCAAAAGCAAGAGCAGGCAGAGGGTTAAAATCCTGGGACTCAGTAGTAAAAAATCCCTCCCTCTTTTGGCACAGAGTATCTAAAGGGGAGGGCCTGCCAGTAGAAATAGCAGTGGAGCGTTTTTTCCCCCGCTTTTTTTTTTGCAGAGCTGCAGCACCGTCCTAGTCTACCCTCTCGCATGTGGCCGGGACCCAGGGAAAGAGGAGGAGAGCGATGGATATAGAAAAAGAGGTTGAAGCGCAAAGGGGAGGGATCGGGAGCGAGCTGTGAGTGGAGGAGACGGAGCTCAGCTGATGATGAAACACGGACACTACGCGTTTCCATCAGCAGCAGCTCCGGCGTGATGTGTGCGCATGAGCAGGACGGGTAGGAAGGACTGAGAGGCGGGGGGCGGCCAAAAACTCCTTCTAGAGGAGGTCGGCAACAGCAAATTTAAAAAATAATGGCACAGTCTAAAGCTACAGTACGTTTAGAGCATTTAAAGTATCAAAATAGTGTGAACTTGGTTACTTTAAACTTTCAAAGTTTAGTACTTAAGTAAATCTATTAAAAAAGATACACTATATACTCTACAGTGGCAGATTTAGCATTTTTGGGGCTCAATTTGAACATGAGCAGGGGGCCCTCTGTATTTGGCACTTTGAAAGTTTTAACTGAAAATTCTCTTGTTTGTCAGTCCACTGCAACCAGATGGCTTAACCATACAGAGAAAAAAGGAAACTGCAGAAGTGTATTAGCTTTGTAAAGCCATTTTAGAAAATTAAGTTTAATAATTACAAAGACATTTTTAAGGGGCCCTGGTAGCTCTAAGCAGCCGCCTACTTTTGAATAATGGTAGCAATTGATGCTCTGTCAATCAGACCTACAATGTGGAATGTTTAGAGAGTTCTGTCCACAGTAATGGGGTTTTCTTCCTGTTTTTCAAAAGGAATTGTAAAAATGACAAGAAAGGCCAATGAAATGTTAGACTGTTGTCTTTATGAACTTGCTATATCACTTTCACGTGGTCTTTTTTGGAATAGTTTGAATAGTTAAAAATTGAATAGTTTGACCTTTTGTGTATACTGTAGTGCACAATAAAAGTATTTGCAAAATTATATATAAACCAGCATTGTTTTCCTGACTCCATCTTTTTCTCCACCACAAACACGGTAATGAGCTGAGCGCTACACTGGCTGCTCTGGCACACAATCAAAGCCAGATAAGCACCTGGGTGCGACCGCCCGGCCTTGATTGCAACAGTGAGGCGTGCTATAAAAACCTGTAATATTTACTGCAGTGCGCCCGCTGTGTGCCATTACTGAGCCACCCTCGCCTCGCTGCAAAAAAGGCAGTCCGCAGTAGTAGACGAAGCAGTAGTCGAAGAAGCCCAGGACTAAAGAGTAGAAATGACAGCCGCTATCTGAACAACAGAATGGACTCGGCTCATGTTCGGCTCCCTCCTTCCCCTTTCGCCTGTACTCAGTGTCCAGCCTTTTCTATCTGCTACCCTTTCTGCTCCTCTGAGCAGCAGAGTTACATACTCTAGTGATAAACAGCTGTGTTGTGAACAGCTATTGTTAATGTTATCCTGCAAGAGGGGAACCTTTTGAATGTTTTTGTGCCAGATATCACCCCTGCGGTCTACTCCTCTCGGTGTCTCTGTAACCCCCGCCTACCCACCTCTGCATCAGGCTGCACAAGGTTATTCACATTCGTCCGGTTTACACCCAACTTCCCTTTTCCAAAAGTTCTCGCTATGGCCAAAATGCCATAATGCCTCTCAGCTATTTGCACCAGATTTAACCATGTAAAAAAAACTCCCTCATTGGACACTGTACTGCTTTTGCTACAGCCTCTTTTCGAAAAGAAGACTGTTAATGCAAATTTTTCCTCCTTTTCATCCAAAATAGAGGGGAAGCAGAGGAGAAAAAGACAGTTTTCAGTTTCTGTCTGCATGTCCAATGAAAATAGGATATATTCAAACATCAATCATTGTGTTGGAGAAACCGAAGCACGAGTTAGTGTAAGCAAACAAATATGGCTGCCGGGATAGCTGCAGCCTAAGTCATGGCAACTGAAAAGGAAGGTGTTCTACTGCGCAGCTCGTCCTTGTCTTCCTACAATGTCAAATATAACTCAACATATTCTCTGCAGCATGGCACCATCCGCATTAAAACAATAGCATTGGCATGAAAAATTAAGACATGTTTGATAGATATCTAGACAAGACAAATAACTGCAATACATCAATATACAAATGCTTTTAGAATATTTTTTCAGCTTTTCTCTCAATTAGAAAAGTGACCGAGACCAAATGGTGATCAGGGAGCGACAGTGACGTCACATCTCGCCACACTTTTGAACCAATCGCGATGGCCACAAGAATAAAATGCTATTACAAGTACATGCAGACTATAAATCAAATAGTGTAAACCAATACACATCTCTTTGGCAATTAGCAGTAGCTCAGTCGCCTATCCATCCATGACACTGCTCCTGCTAGTCAGTTGTTTACCATCGAACATGTGGCAGGAATTCAAAAAACTTGGCAGAGCCTGTTGCACCGTACGTCGTGGAGAGTTCACTTGAGGATACTGCTCTGGTTTTGGCTCAGTTGCCAACTTCTGACACTGTAGCCCTCTGCGCGGCCTCGCCCCTGCAGGAGCGGCCTGCGTAATGCTGCCATTGATGAAACTCCAATATTAACAACCTCATTTATGACACCTCTAAGGGTCCACAACCACAGCCTTTAATATGAGACACTTTCACCTCCAGGTTCAGTGTATAACCTAGTTTTTACTTCACCACACTTGTAAGCCTACCGTTATTGTGTATATTCATAATATATACATAAGTCAGGTGCAAAGGTAAGCAGCAGGGCAGTAAACGTCATAAAAATAGCTGCAGTATAGTGATCAAGCACTCATTATCAAACGGGCTTTAAATCTGACCAAAATTACCCAAAAGCCACACAAAAGGGAATTTATAGAAAAACAAATGAAGTAATTCAACAGCTATGTGCAACAAATGTCTGCATCTGAAAATGGTGTCATAATGTCAAGCTCAAACAATTGAGGTGTTGAAGTGTGTCTTATCAGAGAGCCAATACCTTTGTGTCCATCTGAGTCAACCACAAAGCTGACAAAAATATAGCAAGGAATCGGACACTTTCCTTATTGTTGTCCTGCCTCGTGTTAAGACAATCAACATGTGCAATCACACAAAACACACTGATGTTTTTTAGTTTTCAGAGAGTAAGAACAAACAAGCAGTATGTGATTAAAAGGTCATAAACCACAAGTTAAAATATGATTCAATATTAATATAATCTAGAATTAACATTTAAAGAACTGTGAAAGCAAGGAAGAAGCATGTATTAATACATTTTGCCTAGTTGCTACACACCTAAATTTAGGGTCAACTGTATGACCTTAAGAGCAATTTAAGCACTAAAATCTCCACAGATTTAGAATTTTCCTTCAAATAGAAAATGACAGGTATATAAATTAACATTTCACTTTATTCTGTTTTAAGTGGCCAAAGCGCCGCGCCCGCTCCGTCTACAAGGTGGTCCGTAAAGGGGCCCCTTAGCCGCACGCGCCTTGACAACTTCTCCATTACAGCGTGACCCCTAAGGTCAGACTCTGAAGAGTTTTGAACAAATGCCACGACCCCAGGGTCAGAAGTGTAACGCCGGGGGCAGGCCAGGGCCCCTCAGCAAAGGGAGCGTGCTGTTTGCTTTGAAAGGTAAGGATCACTAACACACAAGCCTAATAAGGATTAAGAGGCCATCCCCTTCGGGATGTCACTCTGGGGCCTCATACATCAGTCTCTAATAACCTGCCTGACCCCCGGTGGCCATTATGAGGCTCCGGGTCACAGCCGCTTACACAGTAGAGCTGTAAAAGCTATCGGTGCACGCGGCCCCCTTCACGTGTGACACTCATTACATGGACAAATTACTTAAAGAGGTAAACGCCTTGTCAAACAGGGCCCCGGACTTCCTCTGAGGAGTGTGGCCTGTTCAGGCAGTGCTCGACATGTTCAAGTGGCTGGCAGATTTTCTGACAGGAATGTTCTTCAAAAAGATCTTTCTTAGTTTGTAGAGATGCATTAAAACTTAAAGCAACAGTTTTTCCTTTAATAATTCAAAATGTCAAAATAAATTAATAAATTAACAACAATAGTCTGAACTTAAGTCCTTATGCACTTCAGATATCGCATATACATTTTGAACTAGGTCTAAAGCCAGAGACCAAATCACAAAATGGAGGAATAGAGAAGACAACATGGCGGCCAAGTAATGCACTCACACAGCTTTTACTTGATTCCAAAAACAACAAATGTCACATTAACATCTCAATGAAAATACATATTTTTAAACAAAGGCTACAGGAAAAACTTCAGCTACAAAGTAAAGTTCACACTGAACTAAACACACAAGTACACACTGAATGGGGCAAGTGACTTCTCTATTCGTCTTGTTTATTATATCCACTAGTAGTTTGATCTTTAAATTTTCTCTCTAAAAAATGTTAAAGCACAGAAATAAAGAAGAAAAACAACCCAGATATTCAGAGATCTGCTGTGTTGTTTTTTGTTGCCCAGTATGTTGTATGTTGTATGACAATA
>JAVQKG010136245.1:0-12291 GCA_036025885.1 Hypseleotris bucephala | reverse complement strand
TTCATTTAAAAACTGCATTTTGTGGTTACTTATATTGTCTTTGTCTTATGTTTACAGTTTTATGGTGATCTGTAACATTTTAGAGGGGCAAATATGCAAAAGAAGAAGAAATCAGGAAGGGGGCTGTATGCAAACACCAGTCGTCCTCATTTGCATCTTCATAAATATGTCCCTACACTACATTCATAGACCTTTTCATTAGCAACCTCCAATTGTCACAACATACATGACAGCGGCTGTGACAGACTGAAAGCTAGTCCACGTTTTCCATCAATAGAAGAAAAGCCCTTTTTATTTATACAAGGCCATTTTTCATGTTGTATGTGATTAAATGGGAAAAGCATACGATGAGAAGAGAATACGGCACAAAAAGGCAGGTGAAACATTTGACCTTGTAATTGTGTTAGCGCAGCGGCTAATGACATGTTTTTGCTCTTGCTTGCGTCTCATCTATAACATACCGCTTCAACCGAGGCTATCTACAGTATAATGGCCATAACAGTGCCATTCCTATTTTAAGCTTTGTCAATGAATCAACGCATCTGTCAGAAAGCGCTCAATTACGAGAGAATAATTCAGTCTTGTCTTTAAATTTTACACAACAGCGACCTGACCTGTGTCGCCTTGTCAAATGACTTCTACTTTTGGAGTTACTTACTCAGTAGCATTGTTTTTAGCCTCAATTTTGTCTCGATTTATCAATCATGAGGGTCTCTCTCTTCTTCTTTTTTTCTTTATCAACTTCAAAATAAGGGCATTATTGCCCAATATTACAGCATTACATTATAATTTTGTGTTGGTCCACTTTATTCTGCCTCATATGCAACAAATTGTAATGCACAATACATTCTGGCTTTTTTCCATCAGAACTAGCATTAACATCTTCAGTTCAGTTTAATCTCATCACCAGTTCTTCTTTTGAACCACTCTTTATACTGCTATTTTGAGAACACCCGATAATTGTAGTCCTCATTCAGATAGTTGCTTACATACATCAGCTTTGAAGTCAAAATGTTCTCTTGCACCTTAATATATCCCACCTACTCACCCACAGGTGTTGTGATGAAGAAATAACATGTTTTGCACTTCATCTGTCAGTGGTCATATTGCCAGATCAGTAAGATAGTGTTGACTCTGCCTTTCATTTGGTTCAGTGTGTTCCAATTTATTGTTATACCACCAAGTCAAGTTAAGAATTTTGTTATCCAATAAACACAAATAATATTTATTTGTCACTTGAAAGTATTACATTCCTTAAAATGTACGGTATATCTTTAGATCTCTTGTTCAACATTATCACTTGTCTTTTCATGTCCATCCATTAAGTGAAATCAGTTCTGTTAGCTTGTGCTAGTACAGAGATATTTGTGCAGAGTGCGGCAGAATGACTTGTGTATTTTTGGGGCCTGAGTCGATGGAGTGTGTCGCGCCGTGAGGAGTGCATTTGTGTGAACATTTAATGGACCCCCGCTGAGGTCTGCTTCACACCAACACCCCACCCCCTCCCACCACCGCTGTAACAAGGCCTGACATCAAGAGCATTCGGGGGACTCTCCTTCTTTCCTTCCCCTTTTTAGGCAAAGACAACTTCAGTAAATATTTCATGGGACATATTGCCTCAGTTTCAGCGGCGGGGATAAGTGCCATCGCCGTGACAACTGATGGGCCCATAGTACACCAATGTCCACTTGGAGACAATATTTCTTTAAGTCTCCGAAACTCCCGCTCCTTTTAGCTGTTCCCTTTTCCCTTCTGTCACGCTTAGACAACAGCTCTTTCAGGCCCAAAGTCTGGCTCCAGATCATTTAGCTGTTTCTTTGAATTTCAGTTTTGAACTTCTGCCGATCCATCTGATGCGCTCAGTAAAAATACCAACATATGGATACAAATCTGTTTTTGCGCAGACTGCAACATTTATAGCACTTAATGATATGATCACACTGTTTTAAGTAAAGTGTGCTTGTTTGATGTGTACATTAATGAATGTACTATCACTTTATCTAAAGGCAAGTGTCTTCTTATATTCGCCAAGCTATGCACTCGATAAACCGCTCGCTCTTCTGTGATATGATTCCATATGCGTCTACATAAGCTGACCTCTCCATTTGACTCAGCTACAAAAGTGCTGCATCAAAATAAAACAATACCACTCATAAAAATCACAGCTATTCCTTCTGCTACTCAGCCCTCAATATCTGATTTCTCCAATTCAGGCTTCAACGATTTTGTTTACCGTTATTAGATGGCACACTTCATTTCCATTTTTAACATTCAATTTCATGGTGAGATGAGAAAATGCAGGCTTTTTGGTGCTACTTACAAAGATTTGACAAGACTACAGTATGTTCACTTTACTGCTGCACCCACTCCAGCTCTGCTTTAATAAACAGTTTGGGTGCTTGCTTACAGTAGGTTTCCGCCTCGTCTCGCCTGCGCAGTGTGACGAGCAGCTGAATGGTGTCACAGTTAGCAGGGACAGCTCTGTTGCTCTGTTGTGACAACATTGGTTTGATGTAAGAAGTGCTAGTCCTCCACTGCCATGTTCTCCCCTTCTGCTCTTTTACTTCTCCTGTTCCTGCTCGAGTCTGGATCTCACCGCTGTCACGCGCCCAGAGCCTAGCCAACTGGCGTGACCTGAAAGTGTGACGGCGATGCACAAGCTGCCACTTTTCTTCACGTTGATGGCCATCCAATGTGGATGCATGCATAAAAAGAAATGACAGCTTTTTTTCCAAGATTATAGTTGGCCAAACTGTGTTTCCAGAATGCAGTAGAGGCTATATTTAAGAGATGAAGTGTACATGAAGTATTTTATGCAAATTTCATTAATCAAGTCTCTGCAAGTTCTTTTAGGAATACTAATTTTATTTGATAGCAGTATTATAAATTATAGCAGTAAAATAATAAGTTAAACAGTCTGAACTGCATTATGCTTTGTCTAATAAGAAGCATCCATTGCAGCTAAAACATAGCTGATAAGCTTTGTTAATGCTTGACACATCCAGGTCCGCACAGCCACGTTTAATCATTTTGGAAGATATGTCCCTTTGCGCAGACTCTGTACGGCCCAATGAGACGTTGTTGTTCACTGAGATATTATAACTTGAACTTGAACACCTTGAACAACAGAAATAGACATTTACTGATGTCATTGAGGGATAGTGTTTTGAAATGTTTTTGTTTCAAACAACTTGTACTTAGTACTTTTTTGGGTGTATAAGATAATGGCTAAATCTAAATCTGAAGTGGACTTTGCTGCACCTTCTATTCAAAATACATAAACTGGTTTTGATGTTAAAGCTTTAACAGGAACATTACCACAGTAAATACATATCAGTAGAAACCTAATATTTAATATAAGCACCTTCCCAGAAGATGCTTTTGAAGGTTCCATCTGTTTGTTCCGAACTCAGTAAAACAGCTTTTGGTTTTAGTGCACCAGTGTGAAAACTGCTTATATTATTTCATTACTGACTGTTGGGGAGCTAAAAAGTCATCTTGGTGAGCAGTGTCATTGCCCTCAATAGTGTTTCTTAATCTCTATCATTGTATAATATGACGAGTGTATTACTTTATGTCTGTTTGCTTGTTTGTAGTTGTTTTATAAAATATTGACCAGGATTCCCTTGAAGAAGAGATACTATATCTAAATGGGACCTTATTTGCAATACAAAGGTTACATAAATAAACAAAAATTGACTTAACTCCCCCAACCAGAGTACCTGCAGAGGACCCACTGACTTAGATAAAACATCCAAAATCTACAGAGAGACTTTTGACATTAAACATTGGATTTGGATTTGCATTTCCAATAGTTTTACAGTTACTATTTCGCTTTATGTGATTTTTAGTTAGTGCTGTTGCCCTTTACCCATTAGAATTTCAACACAACCTCTTTTTCTGACTCACACCTCGACTTGTTGTTCACAAATTGAAACAAACCCAGACATTTATTGCAGCTTTGCCTACACTAGGGCTGCTGCAGACTAAACATAGTTTTCCAGCCGACGTGACTCACCCTCTAAAAGGTGCAAAATGTATGAAAACGTATAGTCATTGTATCACACAGAATTTTTGCTAAACTTGTGTGTCACAATAAAGATGGGGAAAATCTCCAACTGGAAGATTTTGTTTCGAAAGTACCATTAAAATTAATCAAAAGATTTGCTTGTTAAAACTGCCATGACTCAACTACCCGTGGCACTTATGTGGAGGAAAGTGCCAGCAGCCATGTACAGCGTCGGGAAATAGGAATCCACTCGGGGTGTCTTTGTCCTGTGTTTGAAGAGCGCTGTGGAGAGGGAGAAGGAAGAGAAGGGGGTGAGAAGTGTCTCACAGCTGGCCCGCCTCAGGCCCCTAATATGGTGCTTTTCCTGGTCATTGTTACGGTACCAGTCGTCTGCCTCTTGTCTGTCATTATTTTACCCCATGCTGAGAGCTGAAGACGTTTTATACTGCATAGTGCTGTCTGATCTGCCTTAAATGGTGGAATCAGATATTCTATAAATGGCCAGCTTAAACAAGGTGACACAAAAATACATATCACTTTTTAGACATTTTAGCATGCAGAGCTTTTGAACCCTTAACAACCTCCACCTAAATCACTCCTACCTGACTAATGATCGTGGAATTTTAGAAGTGCTGTGTTTCTCTGATTGGTTATTCATTTTCTTTTGAAAGCTGAATTGATTGATTGTATACTTACTTGTCCTGCCTTTGAATCACCTACTAATTAGTGAGTTAGTATCTTTGGCTCTTACTTGCAACTTAAATCTACACATTTTCTGAAATTCCTGGATCCAGGCAATTTTGGATTCCACACAGACAAAACATCTTACAATATCAACAAAATCAAATTGTATTCCCGCTAACAAACCACTCAATCTTCAAGTACTTATGAGATAGTACAGTAAGTTAGTGCCATTGATCAGTAGCATTCAGCATTCATTTATGTTCAGATATTAAAGTAGTCATTGACTTGGTATACCACTTCTAATTTTAGGCATTTTTAAGCATTAATTATTCTTGTGGCATCACTGTTCCATTAGTTTTTTTATTCAATATGTATTAAACTCTCCTTGGTCTTTTTGCAGTATTTATATAAATACAGTATATCCTGTTATCTCTAATAACTTCACAAGATGATCACACATCAGTCATCCTCTGTATCGCTCTGCTGCCAGGTGGCCATGCATATAAATATTGCATTCCTTTAAAGCAGTATGTATTGATATTGTTTGGTCGGGTGGCAGATTAGAAAATGCTCCTGAGTACATCTTGTAATGACAGCCAGAAGACATAGATAAAGTGGATATTGAAAGGTTTGTTAGTATGCTTAGTGGGAGAGGAGCTGGTGGGCAGATTTCTTTTTTAGCAGGCCCCACATTGCCTCTTCTCCACTCTTGCACTTGTGTCCAAAAGTGAAGCTCCGCAGAGGCTTCCACAAATGTCAGAGAGTGGAGTTCAGTTTGCATTAGCAACAGTGTCATGAAGGAGGAGGAGATTCTGGGTGAACTGCAAACATTGTCCTGGTGGCACTTTTATACCACTAAAATGTGTGAAAAGGCTTGGCGCGAATTCTGCAACCTCCTCATAAACTATAAATGTAACTCGCAGACAGTCGAGTCTCGTGCGTTTCTGTAAATTAATGGATTGAAGATGGACTTACTGTAGAATTATCACTGTCAAGGCTCTCATTAAGTTTTGAATAACAGTAAAATAATGTTTTGCCAAAATCAGTTGTTTTATAAACTGGCATTATTCACAACAGTCAATACAATAGGCATTTTGAGCCAATGGAATGAACATAATGACGAATGTGAATGGTATAAAGTTAATTGCTATGTGTAGATGTTCTCAATTTAGTCATTAAACAACTTACATGGCTGCTTACTGTATGTTAAAATACAAGAACAATGTACTAAAAAGTAAAGCTTTTCTTGTGTTACTGTGTTGATATTCTGTAACTGTGAAAACGACTAGCAAGGTTGCAAGATTTCCAAAATATAGCAGCAAGCCGTAATATTGTTTCGATATTTTTTCACTATTATATTATGAAACAAAACACCCACAAACACTTGTGAAATTCAACAGAAACCCCAGCATTATGGTTAAAACATTTTCTTTCCATGACAGTAAATGCAGAAAACCAGAGGACCGGAAATGTACACATCCGGTCCAGGATTCAAAAAGCT
Source organism: Hypseleotris bucephala (assembly GCA_036025885.1). Lineage (NCBI taxonomy): Eukaryota > Metazoa > Chordata > Actinopteri > Gobiiformes > Eleotridae > Hypseleotris > Hypseleotris bucephala. The sequence continues at coordinate 6,097 of JAVQKG010136245.1, read as the reverse complement.
TGATCTTTCACCCCTTACATTTATTTTACTACTGTGGGTCTTCTTTCCAAAACATTTGCCTTAAAGGTTTATTTAAAGCGGCAGTGTCATATAATTTGACTTTGTATGTGAGAAAAAAATTAGACTCTTTGTACGGATTTTTGTTTTATAGCCGGAGTCACTTCATTTAAATCTTTTTTTTCAGGAATGTGAGGGAGCTGATGTTTTATTCTATTATTTTCTTATTTTGAAGAAATAAAATACATCTTCAGACTGCTGCTCGTTGTTGTTATACGTCCTGGTTTTTGAATTGGGAAGGAGAGAAAGAGACAAGGGTAGCTCATCATTCAAACATTTTTTGGGCCAAAAATCAGTCAATGCAGCTTTAAGTGAAACTTGTAACACCTAAAAATATGGAGACCTTCTAAGACCCTATTACAGCTGTTAAGAAAAAAAAAACACTCTGAAAACACACAGTTCAAACAGGCATAAGTATGTGGCCCATTAAATATTAACAACTTTTTCTGTAAAGTATAACGACTCAATTGAACGCGCCGCTGAGGGGCCACCACTCACAAATAGAACAAAGCTGTACGGTTCGCGACGCTGCTGTCATGAATGTAGGTCTGCCACGTGGAGCCGTAAAAAGCATGGTCGTATTACATAAGTTGGTGGTATTCCGTGTGATTTGGTGGTGCGGTACACAAGCGACTATTTAAATTGCATCATTTCCTCTGATGTAAACGCGTATAGCCTTCAACTCCCTCCGAGCTTTTAGTCATTTATTTTGATTAGGGCTGTATTTATAAGATAAGTCTCTTAAGTAACTCGCCGGGGAAACTGGGTTGGCGCGGTTAGCGGTAAGAGGGGGGATACAGAACTAAGAAGTCTGTTTGATGATTATAAATTCCGAAATATCTTCTTGTCAATTAATTAAGCGCTTCCTGCCTTATGCGCGCCCCTCTTTTCATTTTGCGAGGCCCGGATCTCGGTGGACAAATACCCCCGGTGCAGCCATTGTGTCTAAATCGTTACACGCGTCTCTAGAAGCTCGGGGAAACGTAGAATAAAGATCCTTCAAAGGCAGTGTAGTTTTTGAGAGCAGCTTGCTATTTTGTTTTTTTTTTTTAACTGGGAGAGGGGTATGTGTTGTGTACAGCTCGAAGCCTAGTTGCTCTGAAGCTGTCTTCTTTTTAGGCACAAACAAGAAGTGGAATAGCTTTTTCTGGACATAAAAAATAGTAAGTAAAAGCCAGATTGGGCATGAAGTGCAGCCTCCATTATTCTCGCCTCTTGCCAGCGCCACTGTCTGCCCTGTCGCGAGGATACTTGAGTTATTTGTGTCTCCATATCGCTGTTGTACAATCTCAGTGGAGGTATAGGACAGACATATCCTTGAAGTAAAAACACCGCATGCACTTTTGTTGCTTGTTTTGAAAGCAATTTCTTGGGGAAGTGTGGCATGGAAGTTTACTAGAAATACAATATGTTTACAGTATATGTTCCGTTTAGAAGTACAGAGATGCCCTAGATAATGTCCAGTCATTGATAGGGCTAATACTAATATACATAACACTTGATTCTCATGTTGATAGCCAGTCTTTATATTTGATACCAAGAATAAGACAGATACAGTAGTTCCACAATGCACGGTAATGACAAAAGCTCTGAAGAAGTTTTTCATTCCTCAACTATGAGAGCAACTATGGTAGCCCTGTTGGGACAGATATTTTGTTGTTTTAATACAACAACCCAGAATCCCATATATACAGTACTTACAGTACAGCCTTCAGTCTGATCATTTCTTGGATATGGTTGCTGTGCAGTGTTTGCAAATTGTGTGGATGCAGTAAACTTTTTGAACTTCAGCTCAGTGTTTAAAATATGGCTCTTCGACATGTTATTAGTATTCCTTTTAAGGCGGTTCAGATTGGACTCTAACCTGGACAAAGGCAAAATAAATAATGCAGCCCGGATCGATAGTCCATTTTTGGGACCATCTATCACAGTAGTGGAGTGGTCCTGGCTCCACTGGCCTATTTATCAAACTCACTGGGTCTTTGCCACAGTGCCTTCACATTACAGTCCCATTCAGTCAGACAAAATAGTACCTGATCGTGAAGGGGCCCTATTATGCTAACTGAACTTTTTTAAGCTTTTTACTTCAAAAACAGACCCCTATTTTATATATTCTTACATGTTTGAGCAATCCTACATGTTGAGACACTGACTTTCTCAGGAGCTGGAAACATTTGGGGTCACATTTCTACATAGATAGGTAAACATAGACATAGGTTAAGAAACCCCACCTTGCTACTACTTCCATTGTTTGCAATAGCTGTAGTATCAAAGTAGGCTTGGCCAGCAGGGGGAATGAGGGCCTTCTAGGGGTACTGAATATGAGCTTTTTCAACAGACAGCAACACCCCCTCTAAAAATGATGTTAAATATTGATACTTTACAATACATCATTTTTATTATAAACTGTGATTTTCTCATTTATAGATAAACCAAATTAAAATGAAAATATGTGTAATATAAGGCCCATTTATGCATATTGGTGTTATTGCTGCGGAGATATGACTCAATCTTACATTTGGCGACGCCTCTCACTTCTTCCCCAGCCTTTAGAGTGTACAGTCTGATTTGCCACTGAAAAAAATACAAAAAATGACTGCTATGCCTGCGACAACTCATCCAATCCAACTCATTTTTCCTTTGTCTCATATGTGGGTACCTTGTCACTGTTTGTCATCTTCCGCATGGCAAAAACACACCGGGATAAAAAATGATGGCGCTTGAGTGTTGGCGGCTGTTTTTCTACTACCATATACTGTCAGTATAATCTGTTTTTTAGTTTTACCTTCCAGCATCAACAACACGACTTCTTTAACCCTTAAGCTAATGTTTTGATATTTAGCATCAATATTTTGGCAGTCTAGAAGAAGCATTAGCCCTCTCTTAAATCTTCCAAAAAGGTAACTTGGATCTTGTCGAATTAACGTGGAATGGAAACATAGAACAATTAAAGCCAAAAATGTTGTGCTCTGCAAATGTTTTAGGCAGGTCTAAAGAAATTATCTTAAAACTAGGCAATTTCTTTTGTTTATTTTCCTTAGTTTGCCAAAATGCAAAGTGGGTATCTAAATCTAGTCATGTGACCACACTTCAAGGACAATTCGTTTGTACTTGTCGGTTGCTCACATTTCTGTCAATCAAAGAGATCAGGTTTGAGGAGCTGAACTAGCTAAGATAGTTACTATCTAGAGGCAGTGCAATAAGCCTTTGACACATTAAGTATATGAATACTAAAGTTGATCATTTTGAAACTAATCTATTTCGTAGTTTTCTTGCCTTAAATCATTTGCATAGTACTGTCGTTTTAGCTGTGGCTGCCTGTCTCCCATGCGACCTATAAAGGAGCATCCAGCCATGTTGTCTTTCATCATTAACTGTCTCTCAAAGGCCCCTGGGAGCCTCCTCAAGCGCACAATTTTACAACATCAAGCGTTACAAGTGTCTTTGCCGTCTGCTTACAATCACAGACAGGAATTGTGACTAAAGTCACTTTGTTGGCACATGCGTACACACAGTGGGCTTCTTTGTGTGCTTTATGCATTAATGCAGGTGATACTCAAGGTCTTGTAACTGTACAGATCTTTGACCTTGTTCCTCTCCCTCTCTGCTTCCATTATGTTGCTGGCAGATCAAAGACATGCACGTCGGAGCAGGCAGTATGGTGGGTGAGGATCCCCATTTGAAGGCAGCTGATAGAGGTAAGATAATAAAGCACAATATAGAGCTCTTCAGAACCCACTCAACATCCTTACATTCACTCCTATACACCCATTTACTGTCTGTACAGTATGTATTACAGCAAAAGAAATGTACATATTTTGGTAAAGTAAGTAAACCTCATTGTATAATAAGTAAATAAAATTGATTAATAAAAAGTAAATAAAATTATTATTTTACTTTAAGTTATTTCACTGTGGTTGTGATTGACAACAATTTATTTACATTTTTAAAATACATTCTCAACAAATAGCATCAAATTGAAGCATAAATATTGTTTGTGACCACTTAAAGCAGTTCTGGCACAAAGTGTGAAAACATCTTTCCCAATTATCTTGGCTTGACGAGGCCAGGGACACTGGTTACATGATGTTCCCTGTTCATCTTAACTCATTTTGCTTGTGCGCGAGGTTACCATGGCTTTGTGATACAATGGTGTTTTTCTACACTTTGAACTATCCGTGGGTCTTTTCAAAATCTGTATTAAAATGGTGAACAAATATAGACACTTATGGGTCGTCATCTTTCAATATTATTAAAGTGTTAATTATATATCTTAAAATCTACTACAATCTTATGTGAACTCTAGAGTGAGTTGATAAACATTTAAAATATTGATGCTACCGCTTAAATTAAAATAGGATTGTGGTTTTAAATTTTAATGTCAAGGTAAGTGGCATTCAAAACAAACTCACTACTTACAAACTTGAGTCCTTTAATGCAGACCATAGAGCAAAACTTTACCATTGGAAGGTACAGGCAGTACTTTAGAGGATGTCTGTGTTTCTGTCTGAAAAGTCATACTTGGAAGTCATTACCACAATTTAACATTCCAGTCCACCTCAAACCCGGCAATACACTTGAACAGACTCTGGTACATCCCAAGGACCCCATCCCCAGCCATAAACAGAGTAATGTAGTTTATGCCAGTCAGTGTAGCCAAGAAGACTGCAAAGACCTATATATAGGAGAGACTAAACAGCCATTACACAAGAGACTATACCAGCACAAGGTCTGCAGTACATTGCCACCTTAAGGACACAGGTCATTCCATTGAAGACAGCAAGGGAGACTCCTTTTTATTAGCAAGGGAGAGAGGATGGAGTGGGAGAGGAGTCAAAGAGGCTGTTTTTGTCAAAAAACACCACCCTTCTCTTAACAGAGCAGGTGGACTCAGATATAATCTCTCACCCATTTACAATAGCATCATAAAAGATTTACCAAACAAACAAGTAATTTCTACCAGGACAAAGGCAGTTTCACCCGAAACTACTTCAAATGCTAATGGTTCCCACCCCCAGCAACTGAGACCACATGACACTAACGACCCGAAACTAACCTAGCCCTTTCATCAATCACAGACTATTAAGAACAGGTTAGGTTAAACCCTCCCACTCAGGAATAGGATATATTATTGAAACTTTCACCAGTCAACTCTTAGAATTGATAAGGGCTCTTGGATAAGAGCAGAAACGTCTTCAACTCAAAACCCAAGTCCAGATGACTGATTTAAACCTTCTTCAACTTTGGTTGTTACACAGACCTTCTGTTGGGCAAGGAGATGTTGCTGCTACACCACCTAGGCCCCGGAAGGCAGCCTCCACAAGGCTGCAATCTGCTGCATCTGCTTCTTCTGCATCTGATGATGACCGCTGGAAAAACCGTGATGAGGAAGACACACCACCACCTCCACATCGGTTTGTTCCAACAAGAACCCCGGGACCTGTGCTGAACACAGCAGCTCCGTGGACTGTACTGCAGCTTTTTCAGCTATTTTTCAGCAGCACTGTTGTCCTTACAATTATAGATAACACTAACACTAATGCTGCTAGGCGGCAACAGGCTGGCAAAAAATATAGATGGAAACCACTCTCTGTGAAAGAATTTTACATTTTCTTATCAATTATATTATACACAGGCCTTTGTACACCCCATGAGCGATCAGACCACTGGAGAAAGATATTTCCATACAGCCATCCATTTCCTGGAAATACAATGCCCCGGGACCGCTTTGACGCCATAGTTTGGTCCCTACATCTCAGCTATCCTGAAGATGATGAGGACAACGACCGGAAAAAAAAACACACCCCAGTATGACGCCTCATGTATACAGACATTGTAGCGGCTTGCCAGGCCTATTTTCAGCCTTTCAAAAACATCAGCATAGCTGAGAGAATGGTTGCTTCTAAAGCTCGTATAGGGACGAAACAATATCATAAAGACAAACCCACAAAGTGGGGGTACAAACTGTACGTTCTGGCTGACTCCTCATCAGGATACACCTGGAACTTTTTCATTTATTCTGGGAAGAGTACAACTCCGT
>JAVQKG010136105.1:0-11001 GCA_036025885.1 Hypseleotris bucephala | reverse complement strand
GCTAACACATTAAAACCTCTCGTCACAAGAATTGACCGCACGCATCAAGATCACACAGGTATGTATCCACTCATCTAAAGTGATAGAAGAACATAGTTGAATATGAGAAAACGGTGGTGTGTTCCTTTAAGCACTTGCCCTGTAACTAGAAAATGCTGTCACTGTGTCCCTGCGCAACCGACATTGCCTATGAACAAATTGCAAAAACATACTTGCCCTGTATTACGCAACACGTAGATTAAACAGTTACCTATACAGCCCAGTCAAGCATATGTAGCTGTAAGTGTATATCAATAAGATTGCGTTCAACTTTACAAATTCCCAATTATTTCTTGTTCATGTCTGGTAAATTCAAATTGATACCTCCACACTCTAGTCAACTAATGGTCTCCTTCCTGACTATAGCTGTTCTCTTGTATGCTGAAGACCTGTAGTTTTTCACACTGGTTTGTTGCAACCACAGAAAAAGCCATTTGTTTCTGGTTTCATTTTTCTGCAGAGTGTAGTGGTCTGTCAGAAGTGGTGTGGTGAATACCTAATGCTTGGTTGAGTTTCTAGAGGGAGGAATTATTGGAAAGAGTGGGACTTTCTGTAGAGGCTGGTCTAGATTGAGGTGGTACACTTAGAGAATGATAAATACATAACCGTTTCATAGAAAGTACATACCATCTAAATCTTCACCAGGGCAGCACGATATTAGAGTAACGTGAGAATTATGGTAAAGATTGCAAAAATATAATATATATGTAATAATGTAATGTAATATGTATAATGTAATAATAATTTGGCATACCAGTTAAAAAGTGCTTTTCTAGATACCCAAAGATGCCACAGCTGCCCTGGGGCATCTTCCAAACACCAATCCCACAACCACGTTAATTTATAGGCAATATAGGTTAAGTGTCTTGCCTAGGGACACAACAACAGTATGCGCTTGGGCGGGGATTCGAACCGGTTGCAGAGCAAACACTTACCCTCTGGTTGCAGGATGAATGTTTTCCCACTGTGCCACTGCTGCCTTGTGGTGGTGGAGTATTTTGATACCTCTAATACGTTGAAAGAGTAATCAAGGATTACTATGGGTTGACTTACTCTTGCAGCAGGGTTGGAAGTTCAAATCACACTCAAAACTGTGCATAGTATCTTTGTGTTCTTTGGCAAGACACTTAAGCCACATTGCCTAGGAATAAAAGTGACATCCACGCTTCCATCAGAGTGCCCCAGGGCAGCTGTGGCTACATAAGTAGTTTACCACCACCAGTGTGTGAGAATTGAGTGAGTGTCCAGCAAAGTGTGTTATAAGACTGATGCATTATTATTACTAAAGACTAAGTCAGGATAAAAGACAAAACCAGGTCTAAGTCAGGTTGCTCAAGCCCACTACAGTAACTATGGGAGGTGTGGGAATGGATTTCGGTTTGTCGAGAGTTTGGAGAGACTCGAAGCTGATTGGTCCAAAAACAGGAACAGGACTGGGGGAGGGGTTTAGTGGTATGATTATAGGGTTGTAGGAAAACAAAATATGTCACAGGATTGAAATGTGTGTTTGTAAATGTATATGGTGAAATTATTTTTAAAGTAAACCAACCCTCACCCAGGACTAAACCATGACTAAACTTAATCAGTTCCAACCCAGGCCAAAAACAAGAAAGAATGAGACCTAAACCAAGCCTTCGTCAGGACAATACAAAGGCTAAACAGCATAACGAAACTGGGGCTAAATCAGGTCTAAACCAGAAAGGTCTACTTTTTGGGTTTTTGCATTAATATCGGAAAATATCGGTTATCCGTCAAAAAACAAAAATCTAGAATGGAATACAAGCCCAGAACAAAATGACACACAAAAAAGCCAAAATTGGGAAAATGGTAACAGAAGAAAATGGTGTTAAAATCCCCTGGTTGTATGTTGGCCAGGTCTAAACCAGGACTAAACCAGGACTAAACCATAACAAAAATTAATCAGCTACAACCCAGGCCAAAAGCAAGAAATAATGAGACCTAAACCAAGACTTAATCAGGACTAAACAAAGGCCAAACCATATCTAAACTGGGACAAAATCAGTTCTAAATTTTAGTATTGTATCCTCAAATCCCATATATTTGTAACAATCTACTAAAAGGGTCCAAGAAACAAAATCTAAAAAATGCCACACAAAAAATCCCAAATTGTGAAAATGGTAACAGGAAAAAAGGGGGGTTTCAAATCTGGTCAGGGTTGTGTGTTGGCATGTCTAGCCCTAGCCAAGTTGGATGCCTGCTCAAAGCCTGTCCTCTCCACAGCCGGTCTCTGCCATTACACAGTGATCCTGGCACAGCCGCGTGGTAAGCCTGGCCGCCATAGAGAGATCTTTATCACACTAAGGTCTGATCAAAGCGCGGTGCTATCTGGCTTTAGCACTTTTATGTGGGTTCTCTCCTCTGCCAGTGGGGGGTATATGTAAAGGAATAGAGTCATTAATTGTTATCGTTCATTATATTCAAAGCCATTGTCAAGTTATGGTGGTACCCCCAAATGGTACATACAGGCTCAGCCCACCTGTTTAGTTTTTCTGTGTGTTTAGAGATTGATGCATTTTCGCACACAGAATTGACGTTCGCTGGCTATTGTGTCTTGTTCAAACCATTCTCTGGAAAACCTAGAAATAGATAGAACTGAGCCTTGGTTCAAACGTTATGTCATAGACCAGAGGTTTTCAAGCTGTGGTACAGGTAACCTTTGGTGATACCTGAGTTTGGACTTCATTGGACTAGTTTATTACTGTGGTTTCAATCTTGTTTAGTCCTGGTTTAGAACTGGTTCAGAACTACAATCATGGTTAGTCATGGTCTGTTTTTATCTCTAGTTTGGGCATGATTTTGACCTAGTTTACACCTGTTTTAGACCTAATTTAGCTTTGGTTTAGATATGGGTTAGTCCTTGGTGGTACATGGAACATCAAATATTTACTTTACTTGGTTTGAAAAATCATTGTCATAGACTGCTTAGCCATTTGAGCTCTAAAGTCAGTATGCCCCAGGGCAGCTGTGGCTACACAAGTAGCTTACCACCACCGAGTGTGTCTGTGGAGTGAATGAATAATGCAAAAAAAATGTAAAGCGTCTTGAGTAGTTGTGAAAAGCGCTATATAAAATCGGAAAAAAAAAATCGATGCATTACATCCCAGAGGAAGGTGGTTTGAGAATTTTTGGAAACCACCAAAAACCGGCACAAATGATTTGTTCCCATCTTGAAACAGGAAGAGGTAAGACAGCTGTTTAGTCAGTCCTTTTCTCATTGAGTCCAAATGGGAGCTCCACAAAACAGCTTGTATTAGATAAATATCGTGTTGCAAAATGTAAAATCGCAAATTATATTGAAAATATACTGTGAAATGTACAAAAAAACATAAAATTGGACCTTTAAAAACTTTAAAGCAACACTATGTAACTTTTTCACATAGAGGGCTCTACAATATTTGAAAAGCATGTATATGTTCTCTAAGGTCAAAATTGACTAAACTAGGATCACAAGTAGGCCTAATCCAGGACTAAAATTAAGCCTAAACCAGGACTAAATCTAAAACTAAATTAGATATAAACAAGGTTCAGACTGATGGCCTGAAATTAGAAGTACACCAAGACTAAACTACAAACAGTGAGACTAAACCAGATCTAAAGACGGTCTAAACCAGGACTAAACGTAGAACTAAACCAGGACTCAATTGGGTCTAACCAGGTCTAAACCATGCAAATCACTCCCAAAGTGGTTACAAATGTGGAAAAGTTATCTAGTGTTGCTTTTACACAGCAGTTTTCTAAGGCAACACTGTGTCCCTGGTACATTTGCTCATTTATACTTTGTGTGTTTGAGTCAATTGCAGTAAAGAGGAGTTTTGTGAATGTGTTTATGAATGAAATAGTCTTGTCCCTGTGAATGCACACTGCTCCATTCTGCTGTGGTCTGTCTGTGGTCCATCCATGCTGTAATAAGTGTTTCCATAGACAGTCCCAACAAAGCTTTCTTACACTCACACATAGGCTCTGATTTTAGTTCAGGTTTGAACTATAACTGATACTTCTCAATAGGGTTAAATAGAAAAGCACTTGTTGATGACACAGAGATGATATATGCATAATACTAAGATTTTTTTTTTAACAATAAAAAACTGAAGCTAAATGATTACCACATTTCCAGAAAGATATCAAATATTCACTAAAACATCAAGTGAGTTAACTTTACCAAAAACGTACGGATGGATAAAAAAACTCTGCACATAGAGCTGTAAGGACTTGTCCAGTAAAACCTAAAAACGTGGAATTCTGCGACCAGGCAAAATGCTAATTGTATACTGATGTGTAGCCTATATTACTTAAATAAACATACAATGTGAGGCACATTCACTTATGTTTCCAAACAGGCGCTGACATTATGAGTGGTTGGCATTTGTCAAAACTATCTTCATATGCAATATTTAGTGGCTGATGCTAATTTCTCAATTGAAAATGCATGATGGCCTAGTCTCCAGTTGCCTCCATTCATTCCAAGTAAGAAGACTAAAATACTGACTTTTAAACTTCCACTACTTTTCAGAACATGTTTGATTAAACCTACCAGGTAAACAGCTTATTTTAACATATGTTTTGTCAGAGAGATATTCTATTGCCCTAAAAATGGTAGACTTTGCGATTTGCTTATTGCGACCACTAAAACTGCACTTTTGATTCAACTGCAATTCATTTTGCCTCTGTAGATAATAGTGTAGGATTTATAACAATTATTTACCCCCAATCTGTAATATTAATGCATTTTAAACAACTTGTCTTTATTGCCCGATTTGCCATTCTGTGCACTTATTTACAGCACATCTAACTTACAGCAATGTGTGTGTGCAGCCCTGACATTTGATATTCCAGATAACCTCCTTTGTCTAACCGCTATTTCCACATAATTTTCTATTCCCTTGTTATTTAAATCTAAACAAATGTGTGGTTTTGTGGTTGAATCGCAAGTGCTACTTCTTCCTAACATTACCCATGATCCCATCACCTTGTCATCTCTCTCAGCCCGGGGCAAGTAATAGTACTATCTACTCCTTCTCACCGCGCTGACAGACCAGACAATAGAATGGCATGAGCTCACATTTCCAGCTCCTCTCCGCCATGACACTTCTTCTTCACACTCCGTTTCGTCAGGAGGTCAGGGAGAGAGAGGCCTGAAAAATGGACTTTGGGTCGAGATAAAAGAAAGAAGACAGAGGGGTGAGAGAGGATCAAGTTGCACAAAAGTAATGAGGTGTAGAATGGAATAATGGACCGGAGCAAACAAGTGTCCAGAAAAGATGGTTCAAGTCAAAGGATTTAAACACCTTACAATTAGCATTTTGTATTTGCAACAGACTAAAAAGCAACCTTAAAAAATACTTCATTTCTGTTGCATTTTCACGAGTTTAAAGTTCATATGTTCATTATGCTTTATTTGCACATTTTACAGTTTACATTGAAGACCCAATATTTATCTATCAGGCCTACAAGCAGTTCTGTGATTAGATACCCTACTTGTCTCACCTGTCTCTGTGTATTTGTAGCAGGTTAAAAAAATAAAAAAAATAAATAGAATTCTTAGAAACTTTTTACTTCTTCTAGGTATAGGACATAAACAAAGCTTTGACACCCTTCCAGCTAAACACACATCTTCTCCAACCAAATATGTTGTTAAATGGTATAGTGGCAACACGGTGGCTCAACTACTCCAACATTCCCTAACCACACAAAACACAACTTTGGGTATGCGTTTGAGATAGAAACAGCATTTGCATATAATTAAAACCTTGGAATTTTGCACAATATAGAGCCTTTAATAAACTTTTGCAGCTCTTTCCCACACTTCTTCCACATTGTCATTCCCCTTCTAGCCCTCGGTATGAAAAGAGCTTTGCATTTCCATGGCGACCTTTCTGAATCCCCTCTCTAGCCTGAATAGACACTCACCAAACTCCTAAAACTCAGAGAAAGAGGGGTCTGGCTGCAGGCTCCACCACCAGGTACCTCCTCTGCAGCTACAATAAGCATATACCTACCTCCACTGTCATGTGCCAAAACAAACACAAAAGCTTCATTCATTTATCATTGAGAGTAACTTAGATTATAACATTACATTATGATAGGGTATAATATTTGGAGCCTATATTCATGGCTACTGTGTCAAAATAGACCGTAGATTTAGCCCCTCCCCTGGCCTCAACTGATTACAGACACCCTACTTTACATCATAGAAATGGGACAGATAGTCAGTTTGAAGTCAGTTTGAAGCATTTTTCAATTTTAATTTTGAACCTTTTTTTATTTTAGGAAAGTTACGGACTACACCTTTAAAAAATTGGGGTTTAGTTCAGAAAATGTACAACTAATAGGAACTGTGGTGTTTTTCATGAGGTACGTGGTGGTGGAGGTACATGGCGGTGGAGGTACATGGTGGTGGAGCCTGCAGCCAGACCCTCTTAAAAACTCCTTTCTCCACCGCTCTCCTTCTCGCCTGTGCGTCTCTCTTTCATTTCTACTTGTGCCAAACATTCCCACGTGACGAGTTCTAACTTCCCTCCCTCTCCTAGCCCACAATAGCGCGCAGCCTGGACGCACCTCCACGCTCCACTCACAAGCCAAGCGAGTCTCGAGCAGGGAATTTCTCTACAACTTTTTGGACCAACTTTGCACCAAAAAACCTACTTTGGAGTGTACTTTCCTGCGCTATGGAGGACTAGCGCGCGCTGTTTTACGCAAATGGGAGTTACGTTGGACGTTTCTTGGATTTTAATGTTCGTGGGTTACCTTTGGTTGTAAAAAAAAAAAGGAAAAATGCCGGAGCAGATAAGCATTTCGGACTTCGTGGTGTTGACGAACGAGGATTTGAATTCACCGGGAACGTCTACTTTTCAGTCCAAAATGAGCGACTGTCGGAATACGGTGTCTATAGTGGAAGAGGTAAGCTAGAGCATGCATGCACCTTTGTCCGCTACTGTTTACCTGTGGAATTTACTAGTTAGCAAGGAAAGTTCCGTAGTACCACCTAGCTTTCCAAGTACCAGCTTTAACAATAAAATTCATCGTCAACCAAAAAATAAATGATAAATTGGTGTAGAAAAGTGCACTACCCTATAAAAACCAAATTGTTAACTTGACAAGGACTGAATGGTCTAAACCAGGACCAAATGGCAAGTGTGAACTGGACTAGAACTAAACCAGGACTAAACCAAAACCTGGATTAAATTGTCCCTAAACAGTTAGCAAGTATTACATTCTACCCCACTATTATGCAAGAAATAGAAGAGTGCAGACCTCCGCCGCAGCACATTTGGATCACTCAAAAAAGTAGTGTAAAAGTGAAGTTGCTTACAAATACTTTAAAAACAATGCTATGATTCTTAAAATCAATTGTTCCTTGTGTTAATTCTGACCTTACCGGAAAATTTCATCCAAATCCATTCAGTAGTTTTTGCGTAAAGTTGCATTTAGTCAAACATGTAAACTGGATTGAAAACATTACTCCCTTGGCAGAGGTAACAAAACTGTCTGTATTAAACTAAACCGATTGACTTTTACTGCATAGATGAATACCACTAGAAAGAGTCCATGTACATTCATTGGGACCAGGACCACAGTTTGAGAACCACTGCCTATTGTTTGCTTAAATGACCCTTGCATATCAATTCTGCAATCATAAGTGACCACAATGCCTATAAAACTACATAGCATATAGGCTATTTTAACTAAACAATTGTCACTTTTACACACTACCACTACTAGTTACGCCAAACCAGGACTAAACCAGGACTAAACCAGAACTAAACCAGAACTAAACCAGTTCTAATACAGACTTACCAAAGTACCAAAAAATCCTTGGCCTTGTAGAGTAGTAGTATCATAGTCCCTGCAATGCACTGGTTTTGGCAATATTGGGTTATAAAAGTGATGGAATTGCTTATTTTTGGAGCAGCTATGGTAGCCTTGGATGGACATTGTGTTGTACCGTGGAAAGTTGCAGGGCTGACACAAAGACATACACAGACAGACAACCAACCATCCATTCTCCCATCAATTTAGATTTACCAATTGCAACATATCTTCTTGCATGTCGTAATTATACTTTTAGGGAACCCACAGCAACACGGGGAGGACATACAGACGCTATTTAATGATTGTGTAGTTAAAGCAACACTACCTGATTTTGTAACTGTAAAAGTGACGTGTCTAAAATAAATTGAGTTTTAATGATACACTCCCATTTCCAATTTCCTCTTCTTCGCAACCCTCTATCACAGTCTCACACAAACCAGGAAGTATGTACACAAGCCAGGAGGTATGAGAATAACAGCAGAGATCTGGAGTTGGCTTTAAAATAAACAAATAAAAATACTGTGAATAAGCTGTGGATTTTGATATAAAACAATAGCTCTTTCACATTATTCCTGATTGATTCTAGTTCAGGATAGATAAAGGATGTATCGACCAATCAGAGTGCTCCTGTCCTATGAAAGCATGTGATTGGTTAAACTGTTCCTTCCCTCGCTCTAAAACAAAAACCTTTATAATACAGCCCACAGACCTCAAAGTCACATTTTTTTCTCAAATGACTTATATTATGCTGTACTAATAACTCAATAATTATCTTTGCCAAAATACAAGGTAAAAGAAATCAGGTAGTACGTCTTTAAGGCCTCTGTGTGGTTAGACAGTTTGATAAGGTTTTGGCTTGGGGCTTGTGGTAAATGTGTGTGTAGGAAATCAGTTTTCCCCCAAGTCGCCCCAGGACAGAGGAGGCTGCAGCGTACTGTGACTGAAAACAAATAATCAAGAGTGTACACAATATCCTTTCTTCATGTGTTATTGTTATCCTGAGACTTTAAATGGTCTCTCAGCCTGGTTCAGAATTTTTGAAAAAAATGACCTTTTGCGTGATATTCTAATTTTCTGAGTTTCACCTGTGTTCCAACTTCCAACTATATAGTGCATACATCTTGGTTATGATTTAGCCCATTGGCGTTCTTAACTGAATTTGAGGGAGTTTTAAATGACACTATACATATCACATCGCAAAAGGGTTGAATGAAGAAAATCTAACGCCATAACCAACAGTTCATAGGATTAGTGGCTTCTTCTCAAGAGTGGGTGGACTATCTTAAGTTTTTCTAAGTTCAAGTCATAATCCATTGTATTTGGGAGTTGCTTTGGTGACATATCTGCTTCACATAAATCTTTGAGTCACTTTTAAACTCCTCTT
This sequence comes from Hypseleotris bucephala, assembly GCA_036025885.1. Classification (NCBI taxonomy): domain Eukaryota; kingdom Metazoa; phylum Chordata; class Actinopteri; order Gobiiformes; family Eleotridae; genus Hypseleotris; species Hypseleotris bucephala. Next base: position 1,748 of record JAVQKG010136105.1, on the reverse strand, counting down.
GTCAGTTGTTGCAGGCAAAACTATATATTGAGAATGAACCTTACTCAAAAGATAAAATGTTGCCTAAAACTAACTCTTTTAAAAAGTCAATTTAAACAGCTTCCAAGCACGCTGAGGCAATTTTGTGGTGATATAGGGTTATACAAATCAAATTGAATTAGTCACAGAGCTGACACAGGTACATAGTCAGAAAATGCTCAATGTCCCATTTATTGACTATAGGAGCAATTCCTCTAACACATGCATGAATTCTAGTACTTGGAGAGAACACACGTAATATGGGGAGGACATGCAGACTTTATCCACAGCCTTGCTGAAACAAAGAGTACTAACCTCTTTTCATTTTTTAGGTTAGGTTAACTTGTCAATTTGTACACTGTAACGCAAGCATGCAATCAATTATCAATAATCATTTTAGTCTAGAGCTGCAACTAGTAATGATTTTGGTAGTCTATTGATCTGTCAGCTTTTTTTTTTTTTAAGATATTTTTTGGGCCTTTTAGGCTTTATTTGATAGGACAGTAGATTGACAGGAAGGGAGAAGAGTGGGGAGAGACATCCGGCAAATGGTCGTGAGCCGGATTCGAGCTCACAACACCGGGACAAGCTCTGATGACTTGTATATGGGCCGCACGCTCTACCTACTGAGCTAAACAACCCATCTGTCAGCTTTTTATTACTATTTTACATTAAATGATTAAAAATTAGATAGCAAAATATGCATAAATAGGACCAAATTTGAACCAGGTAAAGCTAAAACTGTAGTCAATAATTATGTATTACTAAATTAGGTGACAATTCTTTCAATAATCAATTAATCATAATTCATTTTTTTAACCCCATTTCTGTGGTATTTGTCTGAATTTATATTTGCCCCAAAATTTCTCAGCTTGTGCATTTTCTACCAATATGCCACATACATCTACCATCTCAATTCTACACGCTGCTTAATATTCAATTATGCATTCCGTTAAGTTTATGGGCCCTATAGAAGTTGCTGTTTATTGGGCTCAACCTCTGGCCCATTGTGACGTGTAGTCTGTCTGGTGCTAATTGGACAGCACCCTTAAACATAGCTGGCATAGTTGTTGGGATGCGTAGACATGTATAGACACCCACATGGAATTGTAGTTAACTCTGTAGTTAGCATGATGAATGAATGTAGGCGTGTTAGCATGTGTGGGGGGATTTGTGTTTGATTATGGTTGGAGAGACAGTCCAATTAAACCACATAAGAGTGGGTTTGATGATATAAATTTTGGCTGATTACAAAGCTGTGATTGGAACAAGATAGGTAATAGTTATAGTTACTGGCAAACTGCAATAATCAACTGTAGGATTACTATAGGGAAAAAGTTGGGGTCAGCCAAAAACAAACAAACAAGTAGTTTCCAGACAATACTGATTTTGGCTTCCCAAGTATTGCTTAATAAAAATTATGATATTATATATTTTTTAAATATTTTTTTTTGCTCATTTTCGGCTTTATTTGATAGGACAATAGATTGACAGGAAACCAGAGAAAAGAGTGGGGAGAGACATTCGGCAAACTGTTGTGAGCCGGATTCCAACTCACGACGCTGGGACGAGCACTGTAGGCTCTGTATATGGGCAGCGCGCTCTACCGACTATTGCCCACCGCTACTACAGTTTGCCAAGTATCACTCCTTGCTTTCTACCTGACTTTACTGTCTTTGCACATTGAACATTGCTTCTGTTCTGTCAAATAAAAATCCCCCCCGAAAATC
>JAVQKG010136087.1:0-14684 GCA_036025885.1 Hypseleotris bucephala | reverse complement strand
AATTATAGATTATTAAGATATAATTTAGCGCTGTCTCTTACTAAAAGTTATATTTTACTGCATATGGCTAACCATATACAGTATAAATAATTGTTAAATTTCCTCTCTATTGTTTGTTTAAACCTTAGGATGAGACTGTTTAGCATCAGCCTTTTTCATAATGAATCAGTTTCAGAGGTTTTAATCACACAACAGCCTATTAAATATCACAAGAGTCATTCACTTGGGGCCTGTACTGATTAGTGAAATACTACAAACCATAATAAAAGGCTTTGCGGCACAGTTAGCCAGTACATCTCTTCTGGTAAATTTCTTCCTGTTTTTTGAGGCTTGCACTCCAAGAACAGACTTGGGAGGTAATGCATGACATTGTTTGTGTCAAAACAAGAGAGCGGACAAGAGAGCAGGCATGTCTGACAAAACTGAGGTTGTTCTTCTTGTCAAACTCCTCATGAAACCAGGTTCATAGTGACAGTGTTTTATGTGTGGTCGATAGGATACAAACATCTTCAAGCAGTAAATGTTTTTTGTTGAGGTTGCTTCAGTAAAGTCTCCACTTTTGTTTTGTCTTACTGTGATACACTTCTTTTTTAATGGTTGTCATAGGAACAGGCAAGCTCACACTGGCATTGGTTGATTTTGGTTCTGTCACGTTACATGCTGGAATGACAAATAAAAGCACCTTGGTTGATTGAGCAATGCCACTCCTGTTTATACATGAACATCCAAAGAATGTTGATCCCTGATTTGACAGACAGTAGACCACATGCACAAATGGCCTCAACTTGGCTTTGGTTCAAACTTGTGCAGTGTTGACGGTATTTGTTGTTGATGACGTTGTTCCAGTTCCATACAATAAGTCCTTCATTGTCATTATCACTTAATGTAGATGCATTTGGCATCTGCACCAGCACAAAAAATATGAATTGTGAATTTGTTAGTGGCAGAGTGATGCAGCATTTGCTATGTCTGATAGGATAGGGAAACAAGAGACTGAGAAAAAGGGATCCTGGACAGTAAAATTGCATATATTCAGTTGGTTAGGAAGAAGATTTTTTTTTTAGTATTACAAGTCAGAGTCATAATCCACAATTAACATTGTGTGACATTCAAACTATTTGCATGATGACTACCACTCATGTTAGAGATCAAGGAGCGACCTGGCATCTCCATTCAGTTACAATTCAATGTGGCGACTTCTACCTCCAGTCAGGCACAGTTTCCCATGTGGATAAGTGTAATTTGTCAAGGGAACTCCCTTGTTGTACCAAGCATACTTCCTAACTCTCAAAATTGATTAGTCTCACCTAAATATCTCCTGAGTGTAACGCTCATGATAGATGAAATAAATGTTAATTAAAAAAAAGCGTAACTCAAATTAAACTAAGCACATTATTAACACATATTGTTGTCTCATAACTGTTTGTTACTGTTTGCCTTTGTAGGGAAATCCAGCTGCTAAGAAGACTTCAACACAAGAATGTGATTCAATTAGTAGACGTGCTCTACAATGAGGAGAAACAGAAAATATATCCTTGTAAATCTATGATATTGTGTATATGTTTACAATGCATTGCTGTGGTTTGTACTCTTTACAATTCCCTTGACTCTAATTATACGTATATGGTGATGGAATATTGTGTTTGTGGGATGCAGGAAATGCTGGACAGTGTCCCAGAGAAAAGGTTTCCAGTATTTCAGGCTCACGGGTAAGTGTCTCCCTTTCTTCCCCTGGCCCACTCTTTTTCCCAGTCCTTTAGCTATATTTAGTCTGACACTCTCTGCAGTCGTTGCTTGAGGCCTAAGTTTAGACTGTAGAGACGAAGGCTTTCAAAAGAACTGTATGTGTGGGTACTGCTAAGGAAAGAAGGATTAAATTAAATCTACTGTCAGAATATGTTTGTATGTCAGTGCTTTATATGATTTTCACTCCAGTCCATCATGCTCTTTTTTTTTTTACTTTTGCAGGTACTTTTGCCAACTCATAGATGGCCTTGAATATTTGCACAGCCAGGGAATAGTTCACAAAGACATTAAACCAGGAAATCTGCTGCTGACCACTGATGGGACACTGAAAATCTCAGACCTTGGTGTAGCAGAGGTGACAGGGGGATGTTTTTTACTTGTTTGTTTTAAAGTTTTATAGTATTATGTAATTAAAATGTATTTCATTACATTTTTAGGCACTTCACCCATTTGCAGAAGATGACACATGTCGCACCAGCCAGGGCTCTCCGGCTTTCCAGCCTCCTGAAATTGCTAATGGCCTGGATACCTTTTCAGGGTTTAAAGTGGACATTTGGTCTGCTGGAGTAACACTGTTAGTATCTGCAGACTATAATAAGGGTTCATTTGTCCATAAGGATGTCCGTCTTGTTTGGTCATTATCATGTATTGCAAAAATGCCTGCACAGTTTTGCACAAGCATCATGTCCCTGATACAAAATTAATACATATAGTATTAAGTTTACTCTCTATTAGCCATTTTTTTTAGTGATCAGCTTAAAAAATATTGAACAAAGCAAAATAAAAGAAGCTAATTTTCATCTTTTCTTTATATTTTAAAATGTGCAGGTTAAAGCAGAATATATTTTTTTCTAGATATGCTTGTGATCATCATTTTTCATTTTTTGATTTAGATACAACATTACAACAAGTCTTTATCCGTTTGAGGGGGATAATATCTATAAGCTATTTGAAAACATTGGAAAAGGAGACTACACTATTCCAGAGGAGTGTGGACCTCTACTGTCTGACTTGCTGCAAGGTTTGTCTTCTGCAGTGATTTTTAACATCGTTTCATAACATTCATTATTGCTGTGAGGATGTAATCATTGATTATTCACCATTGAGCTAGTAGGTGACTGTATCCAGTAGAGGGCATCATAACACCAGTGTCTATAGAGCGTGAAAGGTGTTTGGTACTGTAGAAATCCCTCTAATGCCACTTCCATTGGTTCTGAGACAACAGTAGAATAATGAGCATCTCTCATTTAGACGCAGCACTCCCTGCAACACTTGCTGCCAAATATAGTATAATATCTGGTGCTTTGTGGTTAATCAGCATTTGCACAACATTTCATTGATACAACTCATCTGACATTGATTCAACATTTTTATGAGTGTGACGCAGAAACAGAGTACTTCTAAAAAGAGCCACAAAAGATCTCCAATATATTTTTACCAGCAGCACTCTGCTTGCTCAAAAACAATTATAATGTTAGTTTTGGAGAGGCCCAGACATATTAATGAAACATAGTGTCACTCTGTCCAGAAAAGGGTTAACAAATGAAATTCAAAAAGTCTGTGCAATTTGTAGGGTTGCAAATCACAACTGTCTTCACTGTATAATGTATATCAATACGATACAATGACAATACAATATTTGGCAATATCTCAAACACTACCATGATATGATGGTGATATATTGCAATTTATGGGCCTGCGATCAGTGGATCATTTGCTAATTTCACAAAATATTTGATTAATAGAAAAGAATGAAGTTAAACTGAACACAGAAAAACTGCTGAAACCTAATTTAAAATAAAATCAATTTCAAAATAAAAGTGTTCCCTATAACAGTAAATATCCACAATATTAATATTATTATATTAATATTGGTAATTATATAAAGCTATCAGTATACACTGATTTAGTTTTATACTCCTAGTAATTTGAAAATTTTGTACCTGTGTTGATCAGGAATGCTGGAGTATGATCCTGTCAAGAGGTTTTCCATACAGAACATAAGGCAACACAAGTGAGTTATTTTTCCTTGGCTACTATTTAGCTTTACCCAAATATAAATGTATGCTAAAATAATTTAACACAATAAATCACAATGTTTATATTGTGACTGACAATTTATTCTACTACTTTTTAGCTGGGTGCGTAAGAAACACCCTCCATCTGAGCGTCCAGTGCCCATCCCGGCCAGCGCAGAGAGTAGAGACCCTTGGCGCAGTATGACCGTAGTGCCCTATCTGGAGGATCTACACGGCTACACGGAGGAGGATGACGACGAGCTGTATGATGGAGAGGATGAGATCATATACACTCAGGACTTCACAGTGCCAGGTGAATAACAATGTGACCATCAGCCTTGTGTAGCACTGCCTTTTCTTCTGGCGAAGTAGATCATCTTCATCTTTTGTATATTGGGACAAGAAATGGTCAGAAATCACTCCCTTACTATTTAAACCTGAATTTCTTTTTTTTTTTTATCTGTTGCTAAGCAACAACCTGCCATACTAAATATCTAATCATTAGAAACAGTGCTTCACATAATAATAAACTGCAGTATGTGGATGTGTTCATGTGGTTCTCGAAAACAAGGAACACCTGAATCAGGCTCCAATAATGAGTTCACATAATTCATCTCGGAAAGTCGTTGGTACACAAATGTTGATTATCTCTTATGTTCTAGCTTCTAATGGCTAATGATGCTAATGGCGTTAACAAAGAAACCTTGGGCAACCCTGTCATTTCCAAGTTCCCTATCTGTTGTTCCGACTTGTTCAAGTGTTCTTGGAAAAAAGTTTACCCAAGTTTCAGACATCCATATAAACGCATCAAAGAGTTTAAAAATAGTCCAGTCAAAATGATTTGATGTGGGAGTATGAATGTTTTTTCCAGGCTCACTCCCACACATGTTTGGTTCATATGGATTAACTAAAAGTGTTTTGACATCATTTTTGATTTGAGGAATCAATTTAAGATTAGGGCTGAAATAGATTGGAATGTTGATATTTTGTCCCACCCCTACTTAACATGTCAGTGCCTATGTGTTACCATTTTCTAATTTGTCTCTGACTTTAATTGTTTTTCACACTCAGTTGACACTTTTTAGTGATTGCTTTGCTTCTATAATATAATGTGTAAATAATATATCACATGCAATTGCACAAATTGTTAAACTCTCACATATTATTGATCAACTATTACATACTCTGTCATTTGGATGTATTTTTTAGGGCAAGTGTCTGACGAAGACCTTGATCAAGCACACACTGAACACAGTCCTGCTATGGCTAAACCAGTTTGTGTGAATGGAACAGAAGGTGTGTCTCTCAACAACAAGGCCAAAGCTGAACGACGATCCTCCTCATCATCCAATCCCTCACGAAAAGGAGTCTCCACAGCCAGCAAGATCCGCAAGCTCTCGACCTGCAAACAACAGTGACCCTCTAACTTATGGGTTAGTGTTTCCACTAAATGTTATTTAAGTGGCACAATCATTAGACTGGGTAGTGTAAGTGGAAGTTAGGTGACAAAAAAGAATTCCTTTGCTAAGCAACCCTTATGATCAACCATGTATTTCCATTATCAAAATATTTAATGGAGTTGCTTTGTAAGCTACAAATCATGATCAAAGAGCTGTGACTCACCACCGCTCCTAAGGCAAGTTCGTGGATGACTGTTTTCTTTTTTTAACATGTGTTGACACTAGACACTTTCCACTTTTACACTACAGAGGAGGACATGTTGTCTTCCTCCGTATCCAGTTCCCACTTGCTTTAAATGTTTGCACACACTAACCTCTCTCAAAGTGAGAATGAGGTGAAAACATATGGTGATTTATCAATTTGTTCAGCTGACAACTCTCCCTTGTTTGGAAGAAATATAGTGTATAAGTTGTGTGTGTTTAGCAAAGTCATATAAATTTAAATGTTTTTTTTTTAGGTCTGTTTTCATCTTGTCCAAGCCCTGGAGATAAACCTGCTGACGCTGATGCCCTCTTAACCCTTCTTGGACTTCTTGTTGTACTTGCATTTGAGTGAGGAAGAGAAGGACAACATAAATCAACATGGTGTTATTTTTCTTCCCACATATTTCGACTTCTTCAGCTCCTGTCATACATTCATCTATTCACCCTTTTTCCTCCTGATCATCCTCTTCAAAGTCAGTGTTGCACCAGACTTTAAAAACATCATCACCCCCATTCACACTTTTTGTTTCTTTGACTACATTTGTTTTTACAGAACCCTAATGACAGTTTTTAAAACACATTGTGATGTGTAATAACTATTAAAGAAAAAGCTATGAATAATTCTATATTTAAATCTTTGACAACAACTATGATAGTCCTCTTAACTACCGTCAACATCAAACCTGCATGCTGTACAGAGCTGTAGAAAGGGAAAGCTCTTGCTTTGTGGAGAGACTGATAGACTGAAGCCTTGAGATCCACTGCTGGCCTGTTGGGGATTTCTAATTTCCCGTTAGGTGTTTTCTTTTTCAAAGAATATTTTTTAATTATTATTTATAAAAAAAAATGTCCTGAACAGGTTGTTTTTTTGAATGATCCTTTTTGTTTAAGTTGAGTCTATTTTTGTTATGCAATACAATTCAGTTGTTTACATCCTGTTCTTTTGTTCTTTCTTGGCCTCTGACATTTAAATACTGTACTTCTCTCAGTGTTTTCTCATAGAGCATATTTGTAGTCAGCTCAGAGAATAGAGCTAAAGCAGTTCAGCTGCAGGTGTGCATCCCAATCGAAACAGTTTCCAGTTTTCTAGCGAAGGCTCTTTGTTGTTCAGATCACATCAACGGGAGCTCTGCCTCCTCCTCTTACGCAGCCGGGGCCATCATCAGTCCCTCGCTGGTAATAGATCAGAGAGCAGGTGAGTCACCACTCTGAGGGAGGAGGGGGGGGGCGCTACCTACGTCAGCAAGGTCCACTGTGAGGTTCTCCACTTCAGAAAAAAAGCAACAGCTCATCTTTGCTGCATCATTACTATGTGTGATCACACATACTGGGCATGTTATTCTACCACTAGTTAATATTGTTTGACACATTCATTTTGATAAATCACAGTAAAATGCATAGTCATTTCTTGCTTTATTAAAAATATTTAGTCAAAAATGGGCCAAAGTCCTCAGTGAAAGCCATGTGACATTTGTGTTTAGGGCATGACTTCAGAGCAGATATGTCCATAAGGATTTAACTTTCAGGAATATTCTATTATAGATGCAATATTACATTTCCTCCATGTTTAATATTTCCTCTTTGTTTTTAAAGTCTCAATTTTTTATTCTTTTCTTTATGGCCACATTGTTTAGCTTAAATCTGTGGCTAAAGTGTCAACGCAATTCTGGCTTCAAGCTCATTCTCCCACTAACAATAACAGGCATGACAGTGGAAGCTCCTGGATACTACCTCTTTAATTATGCAGAGACAGATGGCTAACAAGCAGAAATGACAAAAATAGATCAAATATGAGTATAAAAAAATATTGATGCCCGTACTTCCCCCTCTGTGTTGGCACAGTTAGGACACAGGTTGTCAAATTGTCTGCATACAGTATCTCCCACATTTTGCTCGCCCATGGCCAAACGCAGACTCTTTTCGTGATAAAAGAACACTTAAGGAAGATGATGCTTGTATGGGTTTCTGGGAAACTCTTGACAATGTTTAGTTTCTTCTGATCAAAGTGCTTTTTTTTAAGTCAAACTGTACATTATTCACAAACACAGTTGTAGACATACAGTAGCATGCTGAAGTTTCACAGTAAAGTTAAGATTTTTTTCATTCAAAATATGTTGTATGTTTTAAAGGTGTAGTCCATAAGGTTCCTGAAATAAAATAAAAAATGCTATATCTGACCTTGTTCTATGGTGTATATACTCTAACTTCTCTGGCCTCTGGGGGGCTTATGGACTACATCTTTAAGTTTAGTATGAAACTAAGTTCAGTATTTAGTATATAAAACAATAATTTAAGTAACCATTATAAATGATCTTCACACCACTGCACAATGTAACATAATGGGGAATTTTGATATGAAGTTGATTTGTTATTGTGTAAACAAAACTACACACACATTTGAATGATCAACTAGTGTTCTGTTGAGATGTACTACCTTGTTGAAGTAAGGTACCAGTGTTACACCGACATCTTTGAACTAACAGGTTTGACTGCAGGGCACAATTAGGGTTGGGTCTTAATTTGCTGCAAAATTTTCTCAACCTGTAATAGTAAGAATAGAATATTCCTAACTATAACCATAACCATAAACCCTTCCGATGTGATTACCGACACCAGCATTAAGTTGATTTCTATGTAAATTCTGCCCTACACTAATCATACAGGGAGTAGATGGTACTTTTCCACTGGAAGCTCATATCAACAGGACACCAAATTCAGCTGAACACCAAGTCTTTAGCCTTCATGTTAGAATTCAACAAAGAGCATGGTGGCTATAGTATATCACTTGGGTTTGTAGCCAGGTGAAGCAGTACGGTACATTGTCACTGTCCCTTCTGTCCCTCTCTGGTTATGTTTCTCTTTGCTTCGCAGACTACCGTACAGTCTTTCCTCCACAGATGACACCAGTTTATCTGTTAGGCTGCTTTCTGGCTGCAGCAAAGCCTCTGATAACATGGCCTGGCTGCTGTTGTTGTTCCTGTTGTCGACTCTTGGATTGATGTGACTTGTTGGCTCGTTCACAGTGGCCAAAGCCGAACTAGTTGTGCTTTCTGTGTCTGTAGAAGCAGGGCAGGCCTCACCCTCACATGTCCCATCATTGTCTTTAGTTATCTCTGGATCTTTTGGGGATGTGTTGACATCTCCTGGATCTCCCTCTACAACAGTACATTTATTGTCTTCACTCTGGTTAGCTGCCTCCTCACTTGCTGCAACTTCACTGGCTTCTTCATCGGCAGCACTTGCTATCCGGGAAAGTGTGCTGTGATATCTAGTGTCAAGAGGGTAGCCCGCACTGTCCCCTCTTTTCAATGGAGTAAACCTTTGCCTCTCCAAAGATGGCGAGTACCTTCCCCCAGCACTTGATCCTGGGTCACTGTATTGCTTGTGTCTCTGCCATTGTTTTCGCAGGTGAACTCGGGACCGCCTCCTAGTGCGCAGAGGGGAGTCCTGTTGATCAAACCGCGGGTCGTGGCGGAGAAACTCATTGAAAAGAGCGTCGGTTTTCTCGTCGATGCTGTAGTCTCTGCGGCGGAGGCGAGGTCTGTGAGGACTTGATGGTTGTGGTACTATTGGCTTAATCACAGTGGACATTAGATGTGACTCTGGAGCCTGAAGGTGAGTAGATTTCATCAGTGGGTCTTGTAGAACCACAGACTGATTGGCAGTATGACTGTTCTGTAGCTTCTCATTGCTGTCCATGAGCTCATCTTCTAGCTCTTCTTGAAGCAGTTTGGCCTCCACACTTTCACAAACTGAACCTTTTCGCCCCGAGTTAGTGAAGAACAACCTCCTTTCTGATGCAGTCTTGCCCCGAGCGGCCCCTGACAATCCAAAAATCCGCATGTCCTCGGGGGCCCTGGAGGGGGCTTCAATGGAGGCATATCCACTGTCCATCTGCAGTAGCTTCCTGTTTCCTGACTCTCCGTCTCCCATAGCGACACTTCCTGTCTCACCGTTACTTCTGGGACCTCCATCCACTACCTCCACATCACCTTCACCATCAGGTTCATCATCAAGGTCTTGGGACAAGCAGGTGTCTAAGCCGGCGCGAGCCCCTGGACCTCCGAAAGATGAAACACTATCTGCATCGCTGCGGATGGACTCCCGGTCAGTACTGCTCTGGTCTGAAGAGGCATATTGCTCCAAAGAGGCCCGTAAGCTCCAGATGTCTCTATAGAGAGAGGGTGGTGCCTCTGTGCTCTCCTGACGCATCAATGAGCCAGAGTCTGCCCTTTGTCTTGCCACAGCTCCCAACACTACATCCTCTCCATCTACCACCTCTGTGTCATCCTGCTTGCTAATTTCTTGTTCATTTGTAACTGTAGTATACATTTCATCAAATGTTACCTGAACCTCTTTTTCTTGTTGTGGCTCAAATAAGTTGTCGTCCTCAACAGATTTATGTGTGGTGTTTGCAGATTCTGTGCAAATAGCTTTCTCTATTTTTGTTTCCTCTTCTTTCTTTGCTTTGTCTTGTCTGGACACTGGTGGTTCATGGGTTAGCAAACAGGGATTTTCTCTGCTAGTGTTGTCACTGACACCCACTTCACACATGGCCTCCAGCTTTAGCCTGTACAGGTGGAGAAAAGATCAGTCAATTTAACATGATCAACAGTGTCATGGCAGTTTATGATAAAAACTACATTTACCTGCTGTAAAACACTGACGTGGTTGGAGCAGTGGCTACGTGAGACAAACACTCTGCAGACAAGGACTGGAGTGCACTGGTTTCAATGGGAGACTGTGGAATAGAGTCAATGGTATCATCTCGAAGGGAAGAGTCATCCTCAGTTTGGTCTGTAGTTTCACTTGCTGCTCTTTGTCTCTGAAAGGGACGTCTTTTGGGAGATCCTAATATTTAAAAAAGTGTTAGAAAATGTTTTATGTGACAAATAATTACATAGCTATGTGTATGACCTTTATCATCAAGGCTTGCTGCCCGATGGCTCGTGTCAAACTTCCATCTTCGAAAGTACGGCCCAGCTCCTTCCAGACTGGCATGGCGCCGCAATTTGGAAAGAAAACTAAGCACTGACGTTTGCCCTAAAGCGTGGTGTGAATTACCTCCTCTTTTAGATTCTGGCTCCCCCCTGTCCGCAATGGTCTCCATCAGTAAGAATGAACAAGAAGAAAAAAGACTGTGATTATGATATACAGTACTTACAGTATATTTTTAGGATAATAATTGATATTACATTCAAGTGTGACTGAGGCAGAAAACCAGAAATGACTGTGACAATGACATGGCAAAGCGTGTTTTGTCATGAACTGTCCGTGATGACTGCCACAAGAACATCAGAAAGTTAGAGCTTGTGGCAGCTGTTTTCTCAGACATGAACCATGCATGTCATTGAGAAGAAGTTGGAATACCCAGTGAGAACCCATGGGAACACATGGGGGACCTGGAGACTACCCAGAGGGACTGTGTGTTGGCTAATTGAAATCACGCCTTTTTTGGGGGGGAGAAATAAAAACAATGCCCTTTTGCACTGCCTCAAAAAGTCTCATTTACTTCATAACATTTATTTGTGTTGTGCACACTTTGTTCACTCTTTAATGAAATGGAAACCATGTCCATAAAGTACTGCAGTTTCATTAATGCTGGGCAATGAAATGTTCGTCTATTTATAGCAAATGTCTGACAATGAAAAACTCAATGCAGAGACACAGTGAATACCCAATACAATCATGGGTTATGTAACTGACATTTTATTAAGGCCCCATGCACTTACTGTCTGAGAGCGTGTGTGGTGTGGTCTCCGTACTAAGGAGGACTGTCGGCCTTGGTCTATTATGACAGAGTGATGTGGGTCTCCCGGCAGCCCCCCAACCCAGTCCAGAGGATCAGCAAAGACTCTCCTCTCTGTTAACTAAAGAGAAAAGTACTTTAGAAACCTGTTTGTCAGATTGGATATGTACATGTCTCAGGTGAAGTGAGAACCTGATATATGCTGAGGGGCAGTTTGGAAGATGGAGGCTCATTAATGTTCACAGTGCTGCTTTCATTTGAGTCACACTCCATAATGGTGAGTATCTTCAGGTCACATGGGGCTGGAGGCAGGTGTAGATGAGTCAGACGTGCCTTTTTCAAGTGATGGAAGTCTCCTTCAGTGAGAGTATATCTAAAGAACAGCAACACCAGCTTGAACTGAGAGAACAGCAATAGTAACTGACACATGATCTTTTCAGATAAGGATGAACCGATACCAAAATTTCATGGCTGATTCCGATATCTACATATATTTCAGTTACCTATTTGGTCAATCCCGAGACATATATTTTGTAAACATTATTTAATAAGCTTTATTTCTTGAAACTAACTCAAATGTATTAATTAATCTATAATAGTTTTACTACATCTTGTCACGCTAAATTTAGTCTTTTCAAATTTGCTTTTCTTTCTCGTTTCTAAACCTATATATTAGAAGTTATCCTTTTTGCACTCTCTCTATAGGCAAAATTGTAAATATGGGGTGATACCGATGTTGAGATGATATATATCGGTGCATCCCTAATTTGAGGACTAACTTTACCTCCGTCCTTTGTCCTGAGTTGCCTTCTCCTGTTCGTAAAGCGCAGACTCGTTGAAGGACACTCTGCGGGCAGTGGAGGCCATGGAAACAAATCGGTCTGAATCTCCATCGTGACAACTCGAAGCTGAAAGAGCGTCTGATTCATCCAATCGAATAGTGATTTCTATGTGCCAAAAACAAGGACAAGCCAAGGCAAAGACATTAAGGAGTTAGTGTCAACAGCCGAGCCAAAGAGACAAATCTAAAACGCACCATATATCTATTACCTTGGGTGGGCAGAGAATCCTCTGCATAAGTTGTGTTTGTCTTTTCAGGGTCATCGCTCGCTCTATTAAACAAAGAGGAGTTACATTTCATGTCTTTTTCAGAAAAGGCCTCATCACTTAACCTTCAGTTTTATGGCTCTATAGCAACAGAGCTTCAATTTAAAGCTGCAGGATCCGTAGTAGTACCTGGAATATCGACGTCCCCCCATGCAGCAGCGATGACAGAAGAGAAGCAGCAGGGACACCAACACCACGGTCCCACCAGCAAAAACACTCAGAACAACCAGCAACAGTACATAGCTGTCCCCCTGGCCCGCCGACACTGGCACATCCTGAAATAACAACCCAAAGTCATTGCTTTATTGCACTGATTTAAATGAGACTACCCTCGCATGAAAGAGTGTAGGCTATAGTGTCTGTATTTTGTGTGTGTGTGAATACAGAAATAAAACTGATCTGGTATAATATTTTTTCACTGATACTTTCCACACATTTTTAATCTTACCAAATTAAAAGGAAATAAGCTACATTTGCCTAACAAAGATAATTTACAGTTATACAAAAGAAATGTATTTGACATCTGAATACAGCAGCAAATGAAAACCTCTACCTCTAGGTTACGCAACATCAAACATTGTGATTGGTTATCATGCAATTTGTGTTCATTTTCCAGTTCTTTAGCTGTACATAGTAGTTGCATTAGTCATATTTAGACCATTGTATGTCCGGTGCTGTCATGCTGGAGGTAATTGGTGTTGAGATTGAAAGCTACAGTGTGAGTGGTGGTTTTGTGGCATCACATGTTTTAGTATTCTCAGAGCACAGCTCTCCTCTATACTCCTGATTAATCCTTACAGTCATGAAGTTGTGAGGATGCTAATCGTAATGTCAGAAAGACCCTTAATTCAATTTCCCAGCTCGTCTGAAAGAGGGAAATGAGGCCTCCACAGGCTAAAAAAAGACATCGGAGGAGGAGGGGGATGCAGATGCACACCAGACTTTCCCGGCTCTCCTCCAATCACTAAGCTTCAAAGAAGAGTGGAAATAATTGGAAGGTGCTACAGCCGTTGGTAGAATATTTATCATAAAGGGTTATCTAAACATTAATGTGGACGTTTGTGTATTGCATTGAGTGAAAACAGTAATTCAGTAAAAAAAACTCAGCAAAGATCCTGACCTTTGGAGGACAAAAGAGGCAAGGTCATCTCATGCCAACATATTCATTAATATGTTATTTTATAAATTCCTATTTTATCTGCAAAAAAAGATAAATTAATTATAAAATTATATACAGTACATATTTACATTTAAAAAATGTATTGGGTATTAAAAAGGCATTTAAGGTTTGTGATGGAAATTATATTGTTTCAAATAATTACAAATGTTTTAAAGATATCAGAATGCTTTTGCTTCTTGTTTTGTGTTGTTAAACATGTATCTCTAGCTGAAGTGTGAATCTAATTGACATATCAATGTGACTTAGCTCCCCCCCATTTACAACAAAGAAGGACTTGTGTTTCTTTTTTCACCAGCGCCAGACATGAAGAGGATTTTTTGCCATAACAGGTTGTCATCTATTCAACCGAAGGAGTTGATTATCGGTTTTATTGGCTATGGGCTACCGACATGGCAACTTACAGCTCCTTTGAAAGGAAGCATGTGTCATTGTTAGTCAAATTAAATTACAAGCTCAGTCCTAACCGTGATCATCAGTCAATAACTTTCAAGGAAAACTTAACATGTTATTCAATCAACCAACTAACCATGTTTTTATGTTTGTATAATACATATAAAACACAATTTAGTCAGCGGATTATTAATGTACAGTATTAAATTATTTGTACATTGCTTTGATTAGCCTAGGGGCATGTTCTGACTCTTCAGAACACAACAGTACACACCTTGACACACATTTGGTTTGACAGTTCCTTAATGAAATCTGCTGTTTGTACAAGCTCAGCCAAACAGCAAGAACAACACAATCAATCAGCTGCTGTGCTCTGTACACTCCTTAATACATGACTTTACTGTATGTATCAAACACATACACTCAAGCTCAAGGGTCCTGCTTGCATCGACAGCTAGTTGCTCACACTGTCCTGGCTTTTAATAAAATCCTCTTTGGAAAGATCAGGCTGCCACCCACTCCAACTATATCTAATGGTGTTTTTAGTGTTTGACCAGCATAATGTAGTCCCATGGGCCTAATCTGGTGATCAGTGGATGTGTGAATGAGTGAAATGCTGTTGATGTACTCACAGTGGAGTTTTCAGTCAGACTTGTCAGAACAGGTGAATCATTGCTCATGGTCCAAGTCGATGTTGGCGAACCTTGCACTGAACAAGAAGACAAAGTTAGACAAAACTGCTCTTTGTAACAGGGGAGACTTAACCTATGGCATACTGTATTCATTTATAAAACCGTAAGAATTACAATAGAGATGTAAATTTATATTAA